>WBMY01005916.1:788958-816952 GCA_013397315.1 Donacobius atricapilla
CGGCCGGCTGGGCCCCGGTGGGAGCCGCTGCGCTTCCCGGCGGCGCCTGCAAGTTCAGCGAGAGCCGGAGCGGCGGCGCGGGGCGGGCTGGGGCTGCGTGGCCGCGCCTGGAGCCGCTCCGAGCGGAGAGCTGAGGTTCTCGGGCTTCCTGCAAACCCGTGAAGAAAACGCGTTCTCTAGAGTCTGGCTAGCAAAGAGGAAAGGACGTGCAGCATCCTCTGGGTAGCTGGTGGGGCTAAAATGCCGTCTTCAGACAGCTGCTCATCTTTCACAGGCTTTGGAATAAAAGGAAAGACCAGAGTTGCTTAGTGGTTCGTTTTTTCTAAACCTGGAGTTTTCTCTTCTTGCGGATTCGAGTCCTTAATGAGGGGCAGTGGCAGACTGAGGACAGTCAAACGAAGTTTTTGATGAGATACCAAAAGTTTAGAGGTACGTTTGTAGTCTGCCCTATTTTCTAATAAAATTAGGTTCACAGTAGAGCTTTGCGTTGCAGTATTTTTAAAGTCATCGGTTTGGGGGAGTTTTAAATATAGAAAAAAAATCTAAACAGAATAACCATCTTACTTACCTGCAATATTCTTTCACAGTAATCTAAAGACTCTTAAAGTATTGGCATTTGAATTTAATGCCCTCACTAAAATACTAAACGTGCACGGTTTAAAATGTTTGAAATTCATTTCAGGCAAAATTTCTCTTGAAAAAATTCAATTACTTGGAAAAAGAATATTGAGTCTTGCTTCAGTTAGAGACTGTTTCTTTTTTTTTTCCACTTTGCAAGGCACTAGGTAATGCACACCAGTAGCAGCATAGTGTTTAAGAACGGTAATGTTCAATTACTCGGCTTCCTTTTCTTTTTGGAGAGAAGCCTATGTGAATAAAAAGAAAAGCACTGTATTCATTAATCATTAGCCATGCTGAATGTATTTGGCAAGAAAATGTAATTGGGTTGATTCAAATACTTGCATCTGTAGCAAAAGGAAGTGCATTTTTTTAAAGTGCAAACTGCATGGCTATTGTAGCAGTCCTTTAGAATTCTACATATTCTGATAACAGTTTTTCAGCATATCCTTATAAGCCTGTTACAACCATGAAATTAAATAAACAAATATTATTTTAAAGGGAGGAAAGTACACAAACAGAAAAATTTGGGAGTTGTGATTATGTTTTATGCTTCTGGACAGAGATTTAAGGTTTGTTGTAAAAGAGCAGGGAGATGATTTTACTGCAATGCTACTTTGAAATATATTTTTTATTCTCTCGGGAGTTTCATTTAAACCAATTTCCACCCTGATGTAAGATCTTGGCAGAGCCCAGCTTTTAGATTTTAAAGTGTAATTCCTAGTGGCTTTATTATGGAAATTGTTAGGTATTTGTACTTTTTACAGACTACTTCTATAGTATATTTAATTAACATTTCATAATACTTAGTTTTCTAGTGCATTGAAAAACTTCCTTGGTCTCTTATCCTTTCTGTAATTTGCTGGACAGGGTTCAGCTAAAGGAAATGTGTTGTCATTTCTCTTAAAAGGGCCTCTGACTGCTATGAAATAATAGATCCAGAGGCCACTATTATGATTTGAGAGAAGCAGACCAATAGAATAGGGAACACAGTTTGTTTAAGCTCGAAAGTACAAGGGAAAAATGCACAATCTGTGGGTGAATTGAGTATCTTGTTTGTTCTTTATTTTGTGGTCGCGTCTTTGAATCTTTTACAGTTCTGAAGTTAAAGTGCAAAAATTTATGGTCTTCAGGAGAATATGGGATTTTCATATTGGGCCTAATTTTCTTTTTTAGGGAAAAAGGGGAGTATTAATGCCTTTCCTTTGGCTGTTTAGACAGTCCAAACTGATACCATGTGAAGTTAATTTGTGAGTTGTTTTATTTTTCTTGCAACGCAATGTTCTGGCAGACGTGTTCTCTCGAATGCTGGAAAGTGCTGAGCCCGTGTCCAGGTTTGGGTGGGTGAAGACTGGCCAGGTGTCACACCTGGAGAGCTGCGCTCGTACACCTGAAGTGCTGGAACAGAGCAGTCCAGGGAAGAGCCTGGGCATGTCTTTGAGGCAGGCTGCACGTTAGGAAATGAAACCTCATTTCAGACAGAGCGGAAAGAGGACTTCTTTTCCAACCGATTTCTAAGAAAACCGGCAAAGATGAAGCGTCAGAGTTCTTAATGACTGAATAAGTATTTTCTAGATTGATGGGCTTTTAGAAATCATTTGTCAACTGCTGTGAGACTGTAGAATATCCAGAATATCCAGGGAGCCTTGCATTTTTAGTTTGTAACACAGGCAAGTCAGCCAGCCGGCTGACACCGTTAAGGGAGACAGCAACTTTACGTGCTCACCAGGGAAGTTTGCGGAGAAATCCGATCATTGTGCCGCGTAGTCACTGGTACAGATCTTATTCCAGAGAGAGTCTTCCCTGGCAGGAGCATCGGGGTGACTTCAAGGAGAGCAGTGCTGAGTGTTGAATGGATGAGCAAATCCCCTGCACTGGAGTAGAAACGGGCTCGTTGTCAGGCAGGTGCAGAAGCAGAGGTGAGCCCAGGGCCTGGGAGATGGTGTCCTGGGTGTGGGTTGGGCCGTGTTCTTGTGCCTGCTTTGTGCACAGATGTGTCAGTCGGGCCCAGTGCTGCTGAGAGCTCAGGAACTTCTCTTGCCCTGTCACCAGGCCTGCACAGAAGGGTGCAGTCCACTGATGAGTTATGACAGGAACCTAGCAATAGTGGCATTGTCTTTCTCATGGACATTCCTAAATAGAGGTTGGTGGCGAGGCTGATGTAAATTTTCTAAGCTATTTCAACCCAGGTGTGTTTCCTGTTAAGGTGGCATTTGAGGTACTGATCCTGGCTACTGCTGTGTGAACACAAAGTTCAGTCTGTTGCTGTTTTGTGGAAGATGGACCAGATGAGTAGACTCTGTTGTTCCTAGGCTGTAAGGGTAATTGTTTTGCTTTGGAGGGTCTGTGCCTGGATCATTGGAAATATTACCAGCTTTTCTGACAGCGTCTCCAAATAAAAATTCAATCATTAAAAATACTTGTTGAAGAGAAAAGACCCCACTGGTTTCCTGGTCAGCGCAGAGGGTTGTTGGAATCTGCTGCATTTTTCCCGAGAAGCCGAAGCGCAGCCGGGCAGAACGCAGAATCCCCTTGCTGCTGCTGTCCCCCTGCCCCGGAGCTTTCCTTGCCGCGACCCCCACGCTGCTCCGGGGCCGGCAGGGGTTCACGCACTGCTGCTTCATTCCGGAGAGCTTCTCCCGGTCTGCCAAGCCTGACCTTTTGACGTGGTTTTTGTCATGTATCCTGGCACCAGCCTCCCAGCACCTTGGTAATTACTCAGTGTTTTTCACCAGTAAACAAATGGTTATGGAAAAATATCTTGCCATAGGTTTAAAAAAAAAAAGGTACCTTTGCAAATTGAAGTGTGTTTAAATTTACCTTCACTGTGGCACTATTGAAAGTTAAATCCAATTTAGCAAATACTCCAGTACAGAACTTCTGTTGACTAAATATTAACAGAATCTGGCCTTTGGAATTGCTAGCTGACAGGCTGTTTTCTTGCTGCTTTAATTTCGTATGACTGATCTGAATGACTTGCTTGTACCTAAGACATTTGTTGCATTACGTTCACAGGATAAGATTGGTTTGAGGTTTATTGCTGAAATGTACTTTTCAGGCTCTTTGAAAGACTCTCGAGATTTAAAAGTAAAAGAGGAAATCTGTCTTTATGTCTCACTCTGTGAAAATCAAAGGCAGTTGCATGCTCTGTACAAGTCTCAGTTGGGGACACTCCTTTCAAGTGAGGAGATTCTGTCCTGTTTAAGTCAGCAGAAACTGTGGGTGCTGAACATCTCACTAGATCAGACTCTTTAAACTTATGTACAGCTCTTGCCTTGCTAAAATGGTGAGCCTGTTCCCCCCGGCTCGAAATGCAGTCTTAAAAATAATTCTTCCAGGATAATTCTGAATAACTGGGGCAAAACTCAAGCAGACTTACATATACAACTCAAGGACTTCTGTACCCTTTTATTACGAACCAAAACAAAATGAATCCCTGAGGGGGTGAGGTTGAAGAGGAGGGTCTGGAGGAGGCTGTGCTGGGGCTGTGGGCCCTGCACAGATCTGGCTTGTCCTCATGCTCTGTTCAGTGAGGCGCTGGGGGGTGTCGGGGGGAGATGGCCGCTGCCTCCCTGGGTGCAGGGCAGGGCCTGCAGCTCCGCAGCCTGCCTCTGCAGCGGGCGGCTGAATGTTTGTGTTGGCCTTTTTTAGTTCGGGGAGTAGTGTCTTGAGACCTGAGGGAAGAACTGAGTCCTCTTTATATCAAGTACTTCCCCACTGTCTGCGAAAAAGACTGATTTCTTTACTCATTCCTCATTATGGAGAACCTAGCATGTTTGGAGGGTTTTTTTCTAGGATGATGTAGCACTCAATTTTATCATTAAGGGGTTTTAAATCTTCTCTCTTGCTTCTCTTGCCTACAGTACAGTGTAAAAATGATCACTATCGTGTAGTAATTACTATCAGGGTTGTTAGTATTTCAGCTTGACTACACAGCAGAGTTCTAAATTGGTAAATTTTATCCTGAACTATATGTACTAAATCAAAATTGGTAAATCTTTGTGTCTCTCCTGAGTAGATACATTGCAGTTCTCTATCTAGTATTGGAGGAAGTTGAGATGCAGCATGTTCTTTTTTTTCCTTTTCATTCCCAGGAGATAAGTTTTTGTAGTGTGCAAAATAACTACATATGACAAGAATGTTATTACAGTCAGACTTGATACATTTTAGAATGTTTTTCTGTTGTTTTTTTTTATTATTATTCATAATGAAAGGAAAAAGTATTCACCTTTCTTGTATTTATCTGGGAGCTGTAATTTGCAATTACAGCTGATAAGTCCTGAGATCAAGCAAGCAGTAGTTCTCTCCTTTTGTGGTTTGTCTTTTCCTTGAGGACTGATATCTAAGGGATATGCACATAACTAATAGTACAGAAACTGTCTTCTTCCTTTTTGAAGATCAGGATTTTTTTCTCCTTTTTGCAATAAACATTAGCGGGGGGGGGAGTGTTCTGTCCTCCAAGAATAACTAAGTTATGCAGGAAAAGGTGACTGTACAATGCAGACCTCTGCTTGTTGGATGAAATAAAGGCACTGGAGAGTTGAAGCAGAGAGCCTTTTTAGGGGGTCTGGGAGATGGACCTTCCTGTGCTTCATCCTGGAACCTGCCTGTGCTGAACAGAGTCTTTAGCTTGCCCAGTTTTTTGATGGTTTGTTTTGGGGTTTTTTTTTTGTTTATTTTTTTTCTTCACTTGGCTTGCTAGAGGCATTTAGGCTGCGAAGCTGTGCAGAATACAGGTTGGCGAGCTGGGTGCAGTTCCAGGCAGTTGCCAGTCGCCTGCACCTTCTGTCGGGAAGGCGAGGGAGTGATTCGGGGGGCAGTGACTCGCGGGGTGCCCGGCTAGTGTACCCCACAGCGGGGCTGGGCTGCAGCAGGCGCTCGCTGGCAGCCTGGGACAGCTCCGGGCCCTGCAGGACGCCCGCTCTGCTCCGGGCTTGTCTGCCTGCACAGCTTACCGCCCATCCCTTCCCTGAGAAATGTCATCCACGTAGCATTTGCTCCCTTTGCTTTCCAGTGCCAGGGGAAGGTGAAGCAGGCATGCTGACAGGGCCAAGTGGACATGCAGGGACACCGGAGTCCGGTGCTGTGCCGGCTGGGACATCTCTCTCCTTTTGCTTTCCAGTGCGAGGGGAAGGGGAAGGTGAAGCAGGCATGCTGACAGGGCCAAGTGGACATGCAGGGACACCTGAGTCCGGTGCCGTGCCGGCTGGGACATCTCTCCGGCTCTGCCGCTGCTCACTTGGGGCCTGTCGGAGCTGCTGTGCCCAGGCTGTCGCAGTGTCTGCCACGGCCAGTGCTCCTCACCCTCCCTGGCTGCCGCTTCATGTGACCCTTGATGTGACCCTCTGCCGTGTGGAGCTCTCAGAAGGGCGCAGCTCTCCCGAGAAGTGTGGGAGAAGCCCAGCGCTGCTGGGGTCGGGTGCAGCCCGTGTTCCTGCTGCTGTCAGTGAGTGCAGCTGGGACACTTCATCTCACTGGGGACTGGCAGGGTCAGCAGCTGCCCTTGTACCTGCAGCCCAGCTCCGCCACACCTCAGCAGTCAACTTCAGATTTCACTGCATTTTTTTGTTTTCTTTGTGGTGCAGGACCCATGGTGGCTCTCCTGTTTGTGTGATTCCAGCCTTTGGGCCTTTTGTCATGCTGCATGCATAGCCATCTAGGCTAAAATCAATGTGGAGAGAGGTATAATCATCCCAGCTTTCATTTTAAGAGCATTTATCTCAAAGCTTAATTAAAGCTGCTTGCATGTAAATAAGTCTAACCTCTTCACTTCTGAACAATGCAAATAGAATAGTCAGCATACTTATAGGGTATCAGCCATGTAATTATTATGTACTGTTTGTGTTCTTTGAAATACTCTGCTGTTTCTTGCCACTGAATCCTGGGACAAAGTGCTTTATAAAACCAACTGCATGACTCTTTATATACTTCAGAAGAAGTTGATCATTCTCAAAGAAAGGGGTGGAAAAGTGACATTAAATCTTTACATAGATACACTGTGACAAAGGGTTTGTCGGAGTGTTCCTTCAAACTGAAGGGCCCACAGGCTGGAGTTCTGACTGGTTGACAGAGAAGCAGGGGTCGTGTTCCTGCATGGCAGCCTTGCTTTTCACCAGCTCTGAGCGGTGCTGGTCAGAGGCTCTGCAGGCACCCTGCCCAGAGCCGTGTGCTTGGACCTCCTGCCACCTCTGCTCGCTCCTGGTACGTGCAGAACACTTTCTCTACCAAAAAAGAGAAAAGGTCCCGTCACCATTTGCACATGCTGTCTTCTGCAGTGTACTCTTTGGTGTTCTAGAAGTCCTGAAGTCTTTGCTATTCTTGCTGTAACTTTGTTAACAGCATGAAAGGGGAGGCAGTGCATTATGGCAATGGCTTTTGCTTCCAGCTCTTGCACATCCTGAGAGCTCACGCATTTGATTGGCTCAGCAATTTTCTCCCCTCATCCAAGTATCATTTGCTGTTTAATGCCTTGTACAATTTACATGATCCAATTAGAAATCAAGTTCCCATTTCATGTGGCACTTAATTCACGCCTCTTGTGAGACTGCCAGGGGTCTCAGGAGGTGATACTGTGCCATGGGTTAAGTGTGCCTAAAATTTACATAAGCTGTTTACCTTCCTCCTAGTTCTAAAGAGAGGAGCACTCTCTTGTCCAGCCTCCTCTGCTTGGGCCTGTGTCTAATGGGACATGATTCAAAGGGCCATTTATCTTCTTCTCATCCCAAAAGAGTATCAAATTCTCTCTAAGCCCCAGGTGCTCTTTGCCTGGACCCTCTAGTCTAGGTAGAGAGTTGAAAGCCAGTAGAAAAATGATCCCTGGTCTGGTCATCAGGGCATTTGGAGTTTCCTTTTTGTACATAGATATTCAGATATTTTAGTTCTGGTGAAAATCTGAACAGTGTGAATTGCTGTACTACTTGGCAGGACTGATGCTCTCCTCCTGTAACAACTGTAATACTTCTCATAATGGGTGACATTTTCCCATTTGGCTAAACTAATTAGCCCATCTTTGTCTGTTTGATTTGTCAGAGTAGCTATTGTGAGAAAACACACAATTTACAAATTGAATTTGTAGTTATTTCTTGCTCAGTTTGGGAATTAATTAACCCATCTTGAGCGCTGCAGAAAACTGCTTGTTGTAGAGTGCCCGTGCATTTTCCTCTCCTTGGACTACCTCCTTCTAGAGTCCTGGAGACTTGGCCGTATGATGGACCTCATGTTCGCAGTTTTGGAGCACATAAATGTAAGTGAAAGCACTGCCCAGTACTGGTTTGGGATGTCAGGCTGGAGCTCTCCAGGGTTGGGGAGGTGTGTTTGCCACTACTGCTGCCATGTGGAGAGGGGCAGATTGTTTGTGATCGTCTGGAGGAGCTGAGCTCACACTCAGCGTTGTTTTCTGTCAGAGGGATGCACCCTGCAATTGTTAGATTGACAGAAAATGCATTGTGTTAAATTTTGGGGAGAGTTTTTCTTGTACCGTGGGTGCCTTGTTGAATTAAAAGAAGCATTTGCTTAAAAGATGAGTACATAAAGACGTTTGTAAGTGCTGGACAGATTCTTGTATCAAGAGATAATAAAAGAGTAAGATGGGTTAATTAAAGAGGCAGAGACGTTTCATTTGAGAAGCCTCATCTCCATCGGCGCCTCGGAGCTGGCTGAGGCAGCGGGCGCAGGCACGGCTGCTCCGGGGGCCCGGCACGGCCCGGCTCGGGAGCTAAAATAAGGAATGGATTTTCCTGTTCTCTTCAAGCAGGATCAGAATTCTCCCTCCTGCCTCCCACCTGGGGTGCTCCCATGGACGCTCTGTCTGGAGCCCCTCAGGAACACGAGCAGCATTTCACCCTTGTGTTGCACGTGATAGAATCTGGGGGAGCGCCGAGAGTTGACTTCTGCCTGAACCCAAAAAAGGCCCTGAAGATGTGGTGGTTCCAGTAATGCTGTGGCTAGCTCTGTCCAGATTTCTTAAAAACCTGGTATTTCGGGGGTTAACTTTGCATTTCCCAGCCAGAAAGGTGGAGTGCAGCACCTGGCTGCCTGGTATGGCAGGTGCTGGTGTGCTCCCTCCTTGGCACACACCTCACTAGCTCTTAACAACGCTGCTTCTTTCTGAGCTGTGAAATGTTTTGGGGAAAAGAGGAATCAGTATCTTTAACAGATTTGTTTCATTTTAAATTTTTTTTTCTCACTAAAACCATCTAAAATTATTGTATGATTTATTCACTTTAAAATCGAGATTAAAATGTCCAGCATGGTGCATTTCTCTGGCCAGCAAACTGCCAGTGCACCTTAGACTACTTGGCTCGAAGAGGAGCATCAGTAGCAGTATTGATTTTTGTTGTGGAAACCTAGAGCTCAGTATGGGGAAATGCTCCCTCCTTGCTGTCACTGTTCCAAAGTATTCTAGTTTTCTTGTGATGTTTTCCTTCTCAACCACAGTGTTTATACTTACAGAAGGGAAAAATAGCCAAACATAAAGGTCACTCTAAAGCAGAGACCTTGTGAATACCAAAATCTCACTCCTAAGCATTTCAGCTCATAGGATCGATTTAAAAACCCTCACAGAAGTGCTTCAGAATGGAAATGCTGTTTTATGTCACGCTGAAAGCTATAGCATTTAGTAGTGGTAAATTTGCACTTCCTAACATGTTATTTCTGCCAGTGTTGATTACTGTTTTGCTGCAGAAGTAACTAACTTTGTAATTTAATCTGCTGTGGCATTGTCAGCCTAAAATTCGGTGTGTACATGCTGCATTATAAAAAACTGTCCTGCAGAGGCTGCTTCTGGCTCTGGAAGTCCCTGAACTGAAAAGCGTTGGAGGCTGATAGAGAACCAGAAAGGTACCACTGCTGCCTGCCTTGGTTTGTCCTGGTCACTGCTGGATTCCAGGCGCCCTCCAGAATTACCTAAAAGAGAGTGAGGAAATACATACTTGACTACATAATTATACTTTATGTTAAATGTACTCAGATATATTAGCCAAAGCTTGTATTAATTTGTGATACCTGAAAAACCTGATCAGGACTTGATTTTTAATCAAGTTATCAGTCCAGAAGAGTAGCACAGTTCTTGTGGAAATTCTGGAAACAAGCTACGAAGAAATCTGACTCATAAAGCAAATGCCTCATGAAATTTGAATGTTTAGAAGGGAAAATGACTGGCAGCTCCTCTTGTAAGTGTGCTAGTTGCAATAAAGTATAAAAGTTCAACATCAAAGAGATCACCGCTTAGTCTGTGGCGTATTTGTACATCAAAGAACAAATACAGGACAAAAGGAGCTGCACAGAGATACAGTTCATCCTTGCAGACAGGTCCCCGTGGAATGCTCTAAAGAGCTGCTTTCATAATGTGGAAATGATCTCTGGCACATCTTCATTTCTGATTTGGGGAATAGGTAAGAATAGGAGTTCGAGTCTCAGAATGCAGTGGTGCAAGGCCCTGGGTAGGAGCGTCGGGGCTTGTGTGGAGCTTGCAGCGCTGCAGTTCGTGTCTCCCTGTGACTCAGGCGTGTCAGCCTGGGCGCCAGGTGGGACCTGTGTCTGCAGCGGTGCCACTGCACTGCGGGGAGGCTGAGCAAAGAGGGTCTCCGATGCTCGCATGAAAGGGAAAGGTCTGCTTCTTGATTTATTTGTTGTTATGCCAGTGGTCAGGTACTGTATCGCGTTGCCTAAAGTTGTGGGGTCTCCATTCTTGGAGATATTCAAACCTCCACTGGACACAGCCCTGAGCCTTATTTGACCCTGCTTTGAGCAGGGCTCAAGCTATCTCCAGAGCTGCCTCCAGCATCGACTCTTCTATGATCCGTGAGAAAAACACTTTTGTAGGAAGGCAGCTGTCTACTTAATATTTTTATTATGGCCTCTGTTAGTGCAAGACACAATTCAGCCAAATATGTGACCAGCTCTGGCGCAGGAAAAGTCCTCCACCTGTTTTTTACTGTTTCTCTGAGCTTTTGTAAAGTGAAAGTTATTTCTGCTGATTTGTGATTTTAGTAGTTTGTTGTGGCTGTGTTGTTTGGTGGGGTTCTGTTGTTTTTTTTCTTACTAATTCTTATTAATCTTGAGTTCCCCTTAAATTAGAGAGAATGTTTGTGTATGTCTGCCTTAGAACTAAAGAAAAGAGATCTTGTGTATGTAAAGCATGTCCTCTGTCAGCACAAGACAGGTCATGAGAAGTTGGTCAGTAAATTGTTGGACTGGCATTGACCAATTGGTGAATTGTATTGAAGGCAGTGGAGACTTTGCTATTAACTTGAATGTATCTGTTTTAATATTAAAATGATAAGTAGGTCACATCTGTTCTTCAGTTCTAGTCTTTCTACTTAATTTGTATCTCTGTCAGTGGTGGCTGCATATGTGATACAGAGAAATGTTAATCATAAGATCCAGAATAAATCTGAATTCTCCAAAGTTCAAGTGTGCTTGGATCAACGGTTTTAATAGCAGTTCTCCCTTTTTAGGAGACAGTGTTGTCAGCAGACTAATTTCTTTTACTGCAGAACTAAAAATAGTTACAATCTCGTGGAATCATTAAGAAATACAAAGGGTTTCTGTTAAAAACCCCCGGGAAACCTGATTAGGCAGACTACTGTATAATTAACTGATGTGCTACTACACTTGGAGGAGTAGTGCATCAGTAAACAGAAGTCAGAATGTAAAAGGCTAAGAAGAACTGCTGGGAATTGTGTTAAGACATCAAGGCGTGAAAATAACAATTTGAGCACCTCCGGAGAGACGAGCATTTGCATTTGGTGGAAGGACAGAAAACTCTCCAAAAGGCCAGGGAGGGGGCATCTGTCAAGGACGGTTCAGACTTGTGCTTGGCGCTTCCTTTGCCAATAAAACACCTTTGCTGCTGCTGGTCACAATATTTTATACTGCCTTCAAGCTGATGTTCTGATAGCTCCCTGGACTATGCCAGGTAAAGTGTTGTTAGAATGTGCTGTTAATGCAGCGCTTTAAATACATTCATTCTGATAATTAAGTCGTTGCCTAAGACATGGCATGGATCGCTGATTTGTGCCATTGTTTGTCTTGTTTGCTTTGAGACTGGAAGGAATTGTCATCCGGCAGTCTGTAATTACCTCTGTGGAAAAAGTCAGGATCTTCTGTAACGTCACTGTGAAGAGGCGCCGCAGTTGTGTGTGTGGAGATCAGGGTGGCTGTGATGACAACATGAATGGTTTCTTCTTCCAGAGCAACATTTAAAACCGATCCCTGGTCCACTGGCCGAGTGTCACCTGGGGAAGGAATTCCGTTCTGGGACAGTACACGTACCAGGACACGGCCCTGCGGCCGAGGAGGAGGAGGAAGCTACTGCCATGAGCGTCAGGAATGGACATTCTTGGGAATTTGAGGAAGACATTATGGGGACAATCAGTTCATGTTTTTCTGTTTATAGAAAAGTATAATGCAGCTGTTCTTAAGGAGGTCCATTTCTGTGGCTCTTGTGTGGCTGACGGGGAGAAATGGGCCGTGCTCGAAGAGCTTTCCGGATTAAGTGGCTTCCCTAGATCTTGCCACACGGGAATCCTTCTGGTAGCACCGGCCGCTCATTCTGCTCACAGGGGGACTGGGGAGAGTTCAGGATGTTCAAAATCCTGAAGTTAAGCCTTCTCTCGAGAAATTATAATAATTGGTTTTAAATAGTGACCACAGTTCTTCAATAAATGTAGTAGCTGTGCAAGTGCCTTGCTCTGCAGAGCGAACTACAGACTTGTTTGTACCGTGTTGTTCAAAGAAGGTGGAGCTTTCCTCGCTGGAGTGTGTCAAGTCCTGACCTGCCGCCTGGCACAGACTGTGTTTGGACGAGACAAGAGCTTTACACTTCAGAAAGGCTAATCCAATGAATTCAATGTATATGCTAAATTGAAGGAAAGTTCACTTTTGAATTACCAAAAAAAAAAATCCAACAAAGAACATAACACACCAACACTGAACTTTTGGAGACTCCTTCCCACCTTCAAAATACCCGAGTGTCAGGTGAGCAGGTCATGTCACAGAGCGCCTGCCCAGGGACAGTTGCCAGCAGCTCGTAAAATCAAAATCCCAAAATGAAATCCTTCAGTACTTTTCTCTTTCCTCTCATTGAATTGAATTGAAAAATTTCTTAGGGAGGTGCCAGCAAAAATATTATGGGGTTGTGTGGCTTAACTTCTGTTCTTGGGCTGTTGCCGCAGCATTAGTGATTGGGTAACTATGCGAAGTTCAAGTTTTGTATTAGAGGGGCTGGGCTCTCCTTATGTGTGAATGAATATCCTGAGTGAGCAACATGCACAGATGCCCAGCCTGTCTCTGTGAAGCCTGAAGTTAAAGTTCTAGGAGCATGTCCGAAGCTGGCGTAAAGTTGTGCCTCTCACGTGAAAAGCGCTGCTGTGCGCTGGCAAAGGCATCGGTTCTGAATCGCATCAGTTTTTGTTAGCCAAGCATTTTTTCATTGCTGGAAGTTTCAGAGTTTCTGAGGACTTTTATCTGCTTCTAGTGTAAAAGCACCTTAATAATTGAAATTACATAGCAAGACTTCAAATATAATCACCAAATATAATGTGGGAGAAGAATTAATTTAATTATAATTAATTCCAGTTTCCAGAAAATGCTTTCAAAGTTGTCTTAAGCTGGATACCAAAATGGTTATCACTTTGGAAAATGTTCCAAGTCTCCAAACATCTCAGTAAAGTGTCTATTTCACAAAGGACTTCTTTGATCCAGCTATCTAGGAGATTTATCCGAGGAGACAAAACCCAGATTCCTCGCTGCTAATCCAGTGCTTTGCAAACAAGATTTTAATTTTTATTCCCTTTTACTTGTTTTTCAAAAATTCCAGCAGATATACAATGGGATGGTTTCTTCCCATAAATAATTAAGCCCATTGTAAGCAATGTCAGTAGAAAGTAGTCCTGAGATTCATTTAGTTTTAAGTACCTACTCATTTTTTCCTTTTGAAAATAATTCCATGTCCCAAGCAATTTGAATGCTCATAAATCACATTAGTTGGAGGGGAGAAATGATTCCAGACTTACTCCTTTAGGCATTTACCCTTCTTCTCGAGGCTGTCTTGTTGTCCCAGAGGCTGTCTAGAGGAAGCTGTTTTTTGGCTGGATTCACAGCGAGTGGCCCAGGGTTGGTGTGGCAGGTCCTGTTTGTATTTCTGTGCCGGTGTGCACCGCACGTGCAGCTGGTGCCCGTCACAACTGCAGGCTGAGCTGCCTCCCTGCAGATCTGGGGAGGAACTCTTCCCTCCTGTCCGCTGCGCCGGTAATGCCACGAGGTCTCTCAGTGAAGCTGTACTGGTTACTGCCACTCAAAATCATACCATTTTCATTATGAGATCAGATGCTTAAACAAGCTAATCAAAGGGGATTTAGCATGGCCTGAAAGAATAAAAAACATTCCCGTAGAAAAAAAGCAGCTGAGTTTAAATACTACGGTGCTTTTCAGGGAAAAAAAGCACGTAGCAACAGAGCACAGGAAACGAAAGGATGTATTCTAAAAGAGACCGTATCAGCAAGAATGAAAATAAGCATGGATTTGTTTACCTGCCCATTAATGCCATCCCAGTAGTTCCAAATACAGTGTTCATTTGAATTAAAAAACCCACCCAAATGTTTTAAGACATTATTTATTAACAGTAACTGGTTTTAATGTCAAGAGAGGGTAAATGAAGTTGGTTACACAATTTATCAGATGCTGCTAAATGTTATGGATGTTATTAGTCATTGAGTAACCAACAGTTAGCCTGGCCATTTATTAAATCTCAGGACACTGGATGCAGGAATCTCTCCATGTTCTTTATGAAGTGGCAGAGCACTCAGAATAACATTAGCAATATGTAGACGTGTATAAATTCTTCCTTCTCTTTTTCCTCATTTCTCTCTTACTGACTACTTGAAACAAATCTTCATTTAGGTTTTTTAATGAGAACATCTTTTTTCTGTAGTGAATCTGCCAGAAAAAGTAAATTGACATGTCACGGAATGGATTTGCAGAGGGTTTTTTTCCTTGTTTTAAGCAGATGCAAAGGTGTATTTTGATGCTGTTTCACTGTGACGGATGAAAAAACTGCCCTGACTTTTATCCAGGAGAGGGAAGCGAGTTGTTTTCTTTCAAGGGCTGTAGATCAATTGATGTCTTACAGAAGTAATACTATGAAAGTGGGGAAGAACTCCTCTTTGATACTTGAGTCTTTCTATTTCAGTTAGTACAGTATAATGGGCTTTTGAATTAGAGGTTTGTTAAAGCTTGTATCTATTTCAGAGTATTGACAGCCAAAGCAGACTCACTGAGCCAAAATTTATATGTTTATCCAAGCCTGTTAAAATCAGAATTTATGTTGACTGTACTAATGTGTAAGCTTTAATACCACTTTTATATAGAAGGCTACTATTCGAATTTTCACTGAAGTAAATTTTTTACAATATGCCTTTGAGTTATGATTTATAACTGGATTCATATAAATAAATGCTTTCAGCTGAATGCTGTTGAACTAATTCCATTTTGAAGGCATTAATTATGTTTAGCTCACTGAAAAAAAGGCAGGGGAAGGCATCAACAAACCCTATATAAAAGTGACAACAGAATTGTTTAGTGAAGGAGCTTTGGGTCTCTTAAACGACGAAGAGTGAGTGGTTTGTTGGGTTGGTTGGTGTTTTCATCAAAGAAGTGAACAGAAGATAATGCATTGCTATACTGCAAAGACATTTCATTTTGAACAGACATTAATACAGTTAATGCTTTTTGGTTTTATCATGTGAAGGTCTTTGCAATAAAATCTGGCCATGCAATGACCGTACTTGGTTGTGCAGGAAAAAAGCCTTGTTTCTACATTGTAAATCTTTTGTCAGATGGGTAGATTTTCAAGGTAAATTCCTTCTGATCTATGTTCAATTGAAAAAGTGGTTTGTTGCAGTCAGCTTAAGGTAAGAATGAAAACTTAGAGCTTTGACTTCTTATAGTGTGTGTATATATAGTGTGATAGAGTACTAACCCATCCTCAAAAGTGAAATTGAGATGCAACCAAAACAAAACAAAAACCAAACCAAAATTTTAGTGCAGTTTGTGTGAACCTGCTCGTTACACTTCATTAATAAGATTTTTTGTTTCCAGGAGTTAGAGGACATAATAAACCTGAGCATTGCTCTTTGCAGTCTCCCAAAGACAGATTGGGGAATAAAAAGCGTATATATATTTTTAGGCTGGAACGTGGTACTTATGCCATTTCCATCCTTTTCCTTCCATTTTGGCTATTCCATTTAGATGGATGCACGAATTTTCCTCCTTGGAATTCACATTGCCTTGGGATCACATAGGCTTTTCACATGCAGAGCTGTCATGTCGCTGAAGTGCTGTGCAATTGCCTGATCCTCTTTCCTTTGCTGTCTAGTTTCTCTTTTCTTTCATTTCATTACTTTCATTTCTTCTCCTTCACGTTAACGTTCCTCATCTCTGATTCGCTTTCGTGTGTTCTTCTTTCACTCTCTTTTGAAAGCAAGCTGCCAGTGCCGTATTTCATGTCTTGATGAGTGTACTGAGGGGTAACACCACGACAATGCATTTCGGGCCCTTTGCAACCCGCTGGCTCAGCTCCGGGGGAAGGAGTGAAAGGCAGAGCCCTGGGGGACACCTCTGTGCTCTGCTCTCCTACCCCGGCACTCCGGGCTCTTCAAGAGACCTTGGGTCCTTCAGTAGCCTTCTGGAATAGTTCAGGAGCGCCAGAGGTTGTGACGGCTGGAAGAAACTGTCTCTCCAACTGCACTTCTCATTGTCTTTCCATCTACCAAAATTCACGTCTGGTCTCTTAGAGCTCTGCTTCCCGCCCACCACCCCAAAAACACTTCTGACTTCATTCACACGCTGTGGCGCTCTGTGCCAGGGGTACCCGCGCTGGTCATTGGCGCCCTCAGGAAACCTCCCTTGGTCTTGCTCGTTGTTTTACTTGAGGAGAAACTGATGCTCTCACATTTGCTGTGTTGGAGAGATGGGGAATTACCCTGCCAAGCTGCTGCAGAATCTGAAACATTTAATTGTTCATGGTGAGCTCCCTAAACATCCGTAAACTGTTCTGGTTACCAGCGTGATTAACCAGAAATCAACCACAAGCTCAGTTTTAGGAAAGTGTCAAAGAAAGCTCTGCTGTGCTTCGGGACTGCCCAGTAAATTTGAGTTTATTGGAATGAACTAGCATGAAGCAAGAAAGCTGTCTGAACTTACTCTTACGTCCTTCTACAAAACACAGCGGACGTCACTTGAATCACATATGAGGAATACAGAACCAGAATTACAGTGGAGTAAGCTGGTCAGCACTTTGGGAACTAAATACCAGGAGGCAAGGAAAATGAAAAAGATAATACAGTTTTGTACTTCCATTAAAGACTGTTGGTATGGGCACCCTCTTTTTGTCTGCATTTTTTACATAAAAGTGCTTTATGCATGAGGTCCTCCTCCAAAACGGTGGTTCCTCAGCTCTGCTGATGCAGCCGTGGTGAACAAGCTTCTCCCACTGTCCTTCCTGCTTAACTTTATCTGCTAGAGGAGACCCCAGTGCTGGCATGTTTGCTAACATTGCTAGCCAGGAGAGTTTATTTCTTTTATCAGGTGGCTTAGGACAGTGGTCTCAAAAGTCATGCAACCCTTTCATTAAAAAATAAAATCACTACATGTAAGTCCAGAAGATCAAATGATTTTTTAATTAATTCATTGCCGTTTCTTGACAAACTGCTGACTTACAATAACATATATTTTTCAATCATCCATAAGAAACAAAATTCATATTGGAAAGTGCTTTCATTTTTAAATGGCACACTTCAGAGTGTATTTCCATTTTCTGCCCTACTCCTCTGATTTTGCCCAGCTCTGAATTTTGGAAACAGACGGGTATAGCTGATTCTCAGCTATTGTTTGGAAATATTCCTGGTGGTTTTAATCATGGATCTAGCTTATATGTGTATTGTCATTGTATGTATCTAACATGCAGCTTATCTGGTTTTTCACACAAAGGAATCTCAAGACTCAGTTCAGAAACTACCTGTGGGTAATCCAGGGAAAGCCCGTTCTTCAAACTCATCATTCCTTTGTACTCATTTGTTTCTAGAAGGCCTGCATGTAGAGCTTTGCCAGGGACTGTTTGAGTTAACTGGTTTTACACTGCATCTTGCTTCAGCTGAATGTGGTGATTATGGAATGCTTCTCCCTGTTGTCTTCGAAACCTGAAAGTACCCCAAATGAACTAAAACCCAAACAGAACCACTAAAAATATTAGTCAAAAATCTTACAGCTTTCTGTGTCTCTATGTATTCTTATGTCTTTCTTGTTTTGTGCTTTTTTTTATTAAATACTCAAGGGGTGGCCGTGCTGAGAAGTAGAACAGTGAAACATAAATATTAATTGTGGTAGAAATACTGTCTAGAATCTCATTCTTGTTTTACTTGACAATAATACTCAATTGTCTTGGCCATGCTGGAACAAAGACAAGACCTAAGGGATGTGCATTTATTTGGCTGCAGCTTTATTAACACATTTGGGAACGGTGCCTGGCAATAAATCACTCGGAGTGAGTCACTGCCTATTCCTTGATCATTCCTACCTCTCTGGAGAGCTGTGCCAGCCCTCCCCTGCCAGCCTGGCTCCTGGACTGCAGGGCCACCACAGCTTTTGTGTGTGGGGCTGCGGGAGGGTCCTTCTCCCTTCTCCCAGCACCACAAGGTGGGAGCCACAACTGCGTTTTCCCAGCTCCCTCAGAGAACCACTGCTGGCCTGACCTGGATTTTTTTCCTTCTCTGCAAGGTGAAAAACTGTGGGAATGTGTTTGAGACGGGTACCACCGAGGAGTGGCAAGGCCTGTACCTCCCCACTGCTCTTCCTGAGGAACACCTCCTTGCAGAGGATCTCTGGCATAGATAGGGGTCGGGAATCCTTGGTTTGCATGGGCTCAGGCTGCTCTCTTCAGTTTGGGGAAGGCTAAATATTAGGGGCAGAGATGAAAATTGATAATGCATGTTTTTCGACCCCACTCAGGTAAGAGGTGTGTCTGCCCTGTTACTGGATCATAACTATAGTTTGTGCCTGGCTCTTTCCTGCTGGCTCCACTTGCAATGTAAAAGTATGTTGGTCAAAAATTTCCTGTACTAAGCTCAGTGAGACTAGTGCAAAATAGCTGAATGGGTTAAAAAGTTAGTATTGTTGCCTCACTGGGGGGAATTCAGAGCTTCTAAATGCTACTTTGGTGCCCTACTAATTAATAGTTCCAGAATGGATGTTTCCATTTCGTTTAGTTTAGCAGTGGCAAGTCTAGCTTGTTAAAGCAAGGAGCACTTCTCCCTTCCACGACATAAAGCAGTGATTCCAGGGAGCTGAAAGCTGCGGTGTTCTAAAGGCTGTGTTTCCTTGGGTAGCCCTTGGGCTGTTTTCTGTGCAAAGCTAGAAGCTGCCCTCGGTGGGACTGAGGTGAGGGAAGCCCTGCTGGTGGTGCAGCTCCAGGTTGTCCATTCTGGGCCAGAGGTGTGAAGGAGCACCCAGGCCCTCCCTGCTTATGTAACACCGAACAGCGTGGAGTTGAGTCTGTGTTTTAGAAAAGTGGTGGTGTTGGTTAGTTCGTTGGTCATGAAATCATAGGCAATTTATTTTTAAATAAACTTAATGACAGTAGTTGTGCATGCTGATTTTGAATTGCAACAGAGCTTTTGATGGATTAATTACATCATTTGTAAGCAAACGCCAGACAAACAAAGATGAAATTCACCTGAGTTTTGACTGAGAAATTAAAAAAAAAAATTATCTGTGTTCTGCGGATTGTCATCAACTGGTCTTACTGCTCAGGTATTCCCTTACAGAGAGACCATCAGGTTGTTACACTGGAAATGAGGCAAGTGAATTCACTGGTGCACAGCAACAGTGACAAATCCATTTTCCACTCCTGGATTATGGTCTTAAAATCAAGGCAGTAATTGTTATTTAGTTCCTGTAATCAGTAAGTTCATAGGTTTCAAAGAAAACTAGAAGTATTTGCTGTGTGGGCTAGGTGATAACTCATGACAGAAATTCAGCTGTTGTTTGAAAGTATATTTCAGCTCCTGCTTTAGCTCCTGCAAACTGTAATTGCAAACTTGGTAAAAACTTTCTCTTGTTTGTCTTTCAATATTGACCGTTTGAATTGAGGTGTTTTTTAAATGACCTGATTTTAAAAGGTTTTAGACTTCTAGGTTGAGTAAGTTGCATGATAGTGAAGGCTGTCAATCTGTCGAGTTATATCCTGTACTATTTGAAGAAAAGGAAAGAAACAGCTAACATTTGTGGTTTAGTCCCTTCTCACTTCACCCTCTTTAGTCAGTGTAGGCAGAACAAAGATTAGTAATGCTTGGTTCTCTTTCTAGTCTGTTTCTGGTCATCCTAGGATGAAAACTGTATTTTATTTAATTTGTTTTGTACCCAAGTTTTGTGTTTAGATATTGTACTGGTTTATGAACACTAGAAAATAAAGTTATTTGTGGACTTTGTTCTAAGCACAACCAAGGCACTTGACACAGTGTAAACAGAAAAATACATTATCTGCCCTGTTGAGTTTACATCTGGAAATGTAGGCTAATCAATGTGGAATTTGTAGAACTGTCTTTCCATTCTCCAGCGACTTGTAAATGTATATTTGTGAAAAATACAGCTTCCACCATTGAAATCTTTGTTCCAAATGTAAATGTTTTCGAATTTCTCCAGTGAAAGTTTGTCAAGATGGTACGTACAAATTGTGCTGAAAAGTGATGGTGGCATTTCATTCCAAGTACAGCTAAATGTAGGAGATGTTTTACATTGTACGAAATCCTTCTGCTATTACTAAGAGGTACTCAGTCTTTAAAAACCCCCCACTTCGTGGAATCCAGTAAACTTGGTTTTCTGGAATTGCATGCAGATGGTATCGTCACTTCTGGAATGTGCTTTTTCCCTGGGCCAGGGCTGCCAGACAGAGCTCTCTGACAATCTCTTTATCTGTAGGGTTGTCTATAATGTTAATTAGTGAACTCTTTGAAAAACTGGCTTCCATGAGTTAATTTATGCATAAAACATCACTGAGGGATGTGTTTTACCTGTTTCACAAGTAGGGGACTGAAGCATAGCTTAAGGGACGTGGCTTGGGCCACACAAGAAGCCAGGAATCAAGAGATTCACGTTTCATTGCCTGACCGCACAAATGCAGAAAATAAGTAGTTGAAAAGCAGATGCTACACTGAGGATTTGAGTCTTGGGTACAGTTTACAGGATGCTTAACTCTGCCCATACAACCAGAAGGATCTTTTTTGAGAGGCCAATAATACTTTTGCATTCATACAATTGTAGAATGGCCTGGGTTGGAAGGCACCTTAAAAACCAACTTGCTGCAATCCCCTGCCATGGGCAGGGACCCTGCCACTATCCCAGGTTGCTCAGAGCCCCATCCAGCCCGGCCTTGGACACTTCCAGGGATCCAGGGGCAGCCACAGCTGCTCTGGGCACCCTGTGCCAGGGCCTCCCACCCTCACAGGGAGAATTTCTTCCAACAATCAGACCTAACCTTCCTCTTTGAGTTTGAAGGCGTTCCCCCTTGTGCTGTCACCCCATGCCCTTGTCCAGAGTCTCTCTCCAGCTCTCCTGGAGCCCCTTTAGGCGCTGGAAGGTGCTCTGAGCTCTCCCTGGAGCCTTCTCCTGTCCAGGCTGAGCAGCCCCAGCTCCCCAGCTCTGTGTCCCTGGCAGAGCTGTTCAGCCCTCAGAGCATCTCGGTGGGCTCCTGGCCGTGCTCCAGCAGCTCCCTCCCGGTCCTTAAGGCCAGAGGCTCTGGCTGGAGTGCTCTGCACCGCTGGGTGTCCTGGCAGCCTTGCTGGGGGTGCACTCAGTGCCGCCCTGTGCGTGTCCAGCAGAATTCCCATTGCTTAGGGGGCAAGGTGCCAGGCTGGCTGCACACCTTGTAGTCTGCCTTGTGTTTCAGGCTGGCTGCACACCTTGTAGTCTGCCTTGTGTTTTGCTTGGGCAGGATTTTCACTTTCTAAGGATGCTTTTTTTTTTTAACTCACTGGTACAACTTCATAATAATTGTTATTTATGGCTGATGCCCTCACCCAAAGGACTAAGGAAACAGAATTTGAGTGTTAACCCTTTCCAGGAGTTTTTAGAATATCAGCCCAATGCCTCAAAAATCATAAGGCAGGAGCAAAAATCCTGAGGCTGGTGTTTCAATTTAAAGCTGTCTTTGGGAATTCTTGTTTTCCTTAGGTTTGTGTTTGTTTTTGAATATGTGCTTCTAATCTAGCAAGGACATAATGAGCTCTTGAGACATAATAAGCTCAGTAAGACTTGAAACACTGTTTACCACTTGAAGTATTTATGTGGCTTCTATTCCTATTCATGTATCCGAGCACAATATGGCATTTAATAGATCCTCACAGATAGGAAGCCTCTAATCCTGATGTTCTACAGGTACGAACTGAATTACAGAAAGGATGTGCCCAGCTTCGTGAAGCTGTTTAATCGTTTAACTCATGGTATGTTCAGCAAGTTCTCACATTTTACGGGAGTTCAGTGTGTGCCTAACTCTGGGAGAGTTCTGTGGCTCACACACACCATCCTTGTTAAAGCGCAGGGACTTGGAGTCACATCCTTTCAGTCCTGTAGTAGCAATCCTGAGCTAGCCTGAAAGGAAGAAATGTTTCCCATATGCTTCTGAAGGAAGACAGGAGGGTTCAGGCTCGAAGGAAAGGACAGGTTGTAACTGGGAGGAAAACAAGCTGTTGGAGCAACTTCTTTTAGAATCAGGATGTGTTTTCTATCACTTGATGGCTCTGTGTGCATAATTATGGCACTTAAAAAAGAAGTGCCTTCTAGTATCGCTGGTCGATATGGGCATCATACAAAACCTGCTGGGTGAAATTCCATCATCTCTATCACACAAAAGGTGAATTTGATTATAATGTTATCTACCACCCTCATGTTTCTGTTTATGTAAATTTTCCTTGAATTGATTCCATTATGCTGATGCTGGAAGCAATGTGTTCACAGAATTTCTTTCAGTCCTAATCCCATGATATTTTGTATCATGCAGTTCTATCTCTTCTTGTCAGAAATTTTGGAATTGGGAATATGAGGAAGGAGAATGGGATACAGTCTATCCCTAAATGTTGTACAGCTAAATTAGCACATTGGCACGGTGCAATTATTTTTGCACATACGGAAGACGCCTCCCTGTAAATTCTTTGTGACATAAAGTTTCTGACTAAAATTAGGTCATGGCTATTTGATTGTTTAGGTGTCCACCCACGAGGGAGCTACAGAGCTCTTTCAATTCCTTGCAATCAAGTAAGTAGCAGTTACTCTCATTTATCCTCTAAGGAAATAGTCCACCAAAAATAATACGTTTATTCCTTAGCCCCTCCCTGTCACTAATCACTCAGCTCTTGTAGCTGCAGACTGACTTGGCCTTCAGCACCGGAGTGTCCAAGTGCCTCAGTCATTAATTTTCAACTTACGACACTTTGGTGATGTAAGAAAGCGTTGTCCTCGTTTCACAGCTGAGGAATTGACACATCAAATAAGTGACTTGCTTAAAGATTCACAGCAATACTGGCCGTAGAAACCAATGACTTATTCAGAGACTATTCTGTTTCTTGGAAAACCAACCCAGTGTTCCTTGTCCTTCTGCCTGCTACCCCAGATCTCCTCGGACCAATTTCGCAGGCCAAGAGTTCAGGCCTGAGTGTATTTTAGCCTGCCATAAGCTGGCATTGCCAAACAGATGCACCCCTCCCTTGTGTGAGCACAGGCAGCATCTCTGCTGTCACGTGGGGAGTTAAGTCAGGAAACTGATTCAGGTTAAAGTTAATCCCCCAAGAACAGTTTCAACCTGAGTCGTTCCTCATTTGGCTCACGCACTGCAGCCCTAGAGGCACCACTGAGGGGGGAGAGGGAGGGAAGGCAGGCTCTGCTCAGGGGCTGCAGGTTTCTCCTGGCTGAAATGCTTGTGGAGTTAGTGGGGTCAAGTTCATGAAAACCTTAACCCAAGTAAGTTCTAGTTTCTTCTTTCTCGGGAGTGTAGATCGCATGCTTTGAGTTTTCCCCGTGTTACAGAGCTGACCCAAAGCACAGGGACAAACTGTGTCCAGAACACAGAGGAGGTTTTGGGATCAGTCTTTGCTCTGGGGACATTCTACATCTAACCTGCAGGCAGGGGGTTTTTGTGTATGGCTGCTATCATTAAAAATGCTTGATTCTGTATAACCTCTTTCTGTTTGAAATGAAAGTGTTTCTGAGTAGTTGCAAATGCAGCCCGAGAAGGAGCACAGTCCAGGACAAGTACATTTGTAGAGGGAATGAAGTGCTGTAAGTGTGGAGCTTGGTGCCTCCTCTCACCCTGCGCCACGCTGACCTACGTGAGCCCACATTCCTTCGCCTTTCTGCCCTGAGTGGTTCCAAAGAAAAGAAGACCATTTGGAATTGTGTGTTTAATTTTGGTCTTCAGGTGGAGCCTGCCTGCCGTGACTTTTCACATGTGTCAGACACATGGGGAGAATCTGCCTGTTTTGCTGGTCCCTCTCTCAGAAGAGGTGTTCAGAGGGCTTCCCAGTTGCTGTGCTGGGGTGAACAGCCAGCTTTGAAAACAAAGCACCAAATGCTTCATTTGAAGGGCTGCAGCGTAGGAGAACCTGTAAGTGTGGAATGATGCCCTCCTCCTGACTACATCAGAAGTCCACAGAAATTCATGCAGCGCCCTTGGCATGCTAATAACTTGGTTGTTGATGACTAAGGCAGGAAGAAGGGTGCCAATGACATCTAAAAGGAGACTGAAAGGAATTCGTGTACGTAAAAAATCGCTGCAGAAGACAACAAAACATCTTTTAATGACTGCTGTTAATATCTTTACATTTTCACTTGAACTGCCCCATGACCCTTGAAAAACTCTTTTGCCATCTTTGTTGCTGAACCCTGTGTCCCCAGCTTTTCTGCTTTTTCATTTTGTGGCTGGAGTGTGACTCCTGGCTGAAGAGAGTGAGAGGATGTTGTGCGTGGTCCTCTGCCATAAACTCCTGTTGTAAAAAACTCCGGCCTGTGTCCACCACAGCCCCCGTTCCAACCCGACCGCCTCAGAAGCCTCCAAAGAAACGTGTGGGATTGTTGTATTTGAGGGTTTTTTGTTCAGGCCTTGTTCAAGGTCCAAGATTGGGGCATAAATCCATTTGATTTTTCTCCTCAACTGAACACAGATCATAACATTTAGAGCACAGTCACTTTGTGTAGCAGGAACCTAACAAAAACCAGATTTTAACATAGTCACTAGTTCCTTTGAAGGAGGCAGTATTAGCAATTATGATCTAGACTAGACATTGGTAAGAACTTACCAAATAATTATAGGCTTCCTCAAGGAGTGTAGTATGAGTAATTGCAGGTTTAAAAATGTCATTATGAGGAGTAGTTTATACCGAAACTTCATCCTGCTCTTTGAAACCAGAATCTGTAACTCTGGTCATGCCACAGCAAATGCTTGCCCTTCTCCACAGAAGAATGTAGACTTGCCTTATTGTGCAGCAAATGTTCTGTGGTACATTATTTAAATTAGCATATAATAGAAACCTAATTGCCCACTTGGGCCCACAGCTTTAGCTGGTGGAGATCAATGTGCTTCCACTGAAGTCAGTGTAGCAATGTTGATTTTCACCCTCGAGGATCTGGCTCAGCAGCTTGTTTCTATTCCAGGCATTGTTAAAGGAGATAGTGTGTTTAGAATATTAAACCATGGCATTGTCAGAGATAGTCAACTCAATTTCTGTGCAAGTGAAGAGAAATAAAGCGGTAAAACCATTATTTTTATCTGAGGATTTCAATTTACATTGTCGATTATTCATATTGACTGATCTGCTACAACAGGGAAATCATGAGCGTGGGGTCATCTTGTTGTGGTTTTAATTTCCTACGTCTGTAGTTATCTAATCCTCTCAGTGTGAGCAAGCATGATTAGTATTTATTTCTATTCTGTGTGCCAGTGCCCTGGGCCAGGTTCTGTGCTAAATCCAAAGTGACTCTCCTACTTAATTGGCATTAACTTGTGCTGCAGTAATATAAATAAAAACTTGTACTTTCTGTGTGAAGCACTCACAACTCCTGAAACAGATTTCTTCTGTGTGGATATTCTCCCCTCATGTTTAGGCTTGTGATAAATCTGTATTTTTTGCTCGGTTTGGAACTTCTTGTAGCAATGTGTTCCATGTATACTTAGGGAAGCACAGACTTGGAAAGACCTGTTAACCACTGAGGCACTACTAGGGGCGTTGCTTCAGCTGTACCCCGGTTAAGGAGGTGCTACAGCAAGAACAACACCTGTCTCTGGAGAGTCAAGTACCAAAGTGAACAATAATTCTTCACTTTGTCAAAAGGTTTTTACAGTCACTTGGAATGCTTGCTTAAAGAAGCTTATTTTATTCCATGAATGCTCCATTCAGGAATAGGGAAACTTTAGGGCTGAGCTGAGCCAGCAGCTCTTTGTGGAGTTCGTTTCCTCTCCTTTCACTTCCATTATTCTCAGAAGACCTCGGGCTGCTCCCCCACTTATCTCTGCTCCCATTTGTCCCCTGGGAGGTTTGGATAATCAAAGTTATGCTGCAAGTACTCTTCAGAGAGTAGGATGGGGGGAGTTTTGTGGTTAAATGGTTTGGGTCTTTATCAAGGACAGTACAGTAACTGCCTGTGTGAGCCTTTTGAAATCGTTCAGTGTTAAAACTCCAGCAAAATTTGGAGTTGCCTGGTGTTCGTTGCTGTCTGTTTTCTGATGTGTGCAGAACAGAAGCATTGGCAGAAACACCGGCAGGAATGATGGGTAAGGACTGTCTTGAAAGCGTTGAGAGATTGTGTGCATCACTTGGTAAGTTATTGTCTGGCTTCCTTCAGCTCTGGTTACCAGCTGGTTTTCTTGTCCTGACAAAGATGAAGCTTAGCTCATGAACTGGTTTGGATTGTCTTTGGATGAAATACTTGCACTAATACAGGTGCTGTTTCTATTACTCAAACTTTTATCAAGCCTCCTTTTTGGGGGGAACACAAATTGACATTCACTAATTGCCAGCCTCTACCTATTTTGAGTGATTTGGCCTTTAGAATATAGTATTAGCCATGTGAGGCGAGTTGCATTTTTCATTTTAATCTACCAAAAGCACTTAGCAACACTTGAATCAACAATCTTGTTCTGTGTTCTGTTCATACTTGAATTTTGCCCCGTTCTGTGGGTCATAGGACTGTGTTCTCCTTACTGAACTGTCACACTTGTTTGAAAAAGGTGTCAGTGTTTCCTATTTGGGGAAATTTTTTTGGTGGCCATTCTGCAATTTTGTGAATTTTATAAACAAAAGTACTAAGGCTTTCATATAGATGTTGGTGGTAAGTTCCATCAAGGTCCTTTGTTTTCAGTAGTTTTCCAGGGTTTTTGTGGGCTTTTTTCCCATGGAAAACATGTAACACATGTGACCAGCGACTTACATAACACAAGATGTCTTGTGTTGAGCTGAGGGAACCATCTTCGAGCTAGATATCTGAGACCAGCACTGTGTTATCTCCATTGCAAAGATAACAGACATTAAAATTCTAGAGTCTGGTGGCCAAATGGCACAGCACCAAGCAGGATAGATTTTCTTTTCCTCAAGTGGTAAATCGTGTTAGATAATTCATGATGCAAACTGCTGTTATTTCGAGTGTATGCGAGCCTCTGATGGCAGAGCAGATTTTCTTACCTCCCTGGGTTAGATGAAAAGCAGAACGAACTTTGAGAACTGCGGAAAATGGCTGTAGCTTTGCTGCAGTAGATCAGCCGATACTTCTTTGCTTGTATCACTTTACTCCCCAGAGTGGTCGGGGCGGTGAAGCTCTTACGTGCTCTGCTTTTTGCCTTTTTGTCAGGAAGAAGCGGGATTGCAAAGATAATGCGAGAAGGCAGTGGAGCATTCATGGCACTAATTTCTAAGAGCTGGAGATAAATAACCAGGCAAAGTTGACGACTTATCTGAGTGGGGGTATTAGCATTTTGAATACCCTTTGCACAGATGCAGTTATCACTTAATTGCCTTTACACTAGAAAAGCACTTTGTAGCGGTAAAGAAAGAACTTCTGCACGTAGTCCCCAGTGGTTCTGTACAGCTATACCAGACACTCGGGCTGCCCTACTGCGGGTGTTGGCGGCGGAGGGCAGGGCTGAGCCCCCAGGAGCTGCGCTGGGGTGTCCGCTCGGGCCCTTGCCCTCGGGGAGCCTGAGGGGCTGGCCCGGCTGCGGGGGTGCCGTGTTCTCTGGGGGGTCACTGCAGGGGATGGTGTGTTCTCTGGGGGGTCAGTGCAGGGGATGGTGTGTTCTCTGGGGTCACTGCAGGGGTGCCGAGTTCTCTGGGGGGGCAGT
>WBMY01005916.1:817575-854987 GCA_013397315.1 Donacobius atricapilla
CTCTGCGGGCAGGGACGCTCTGTTCGTGTCGTGTGTAACCTGTCAGAAACAGAGAGGGTAGTTGGGAGTTCTGAAGGAACTCTGTGGGAAAACAGTCGCTGGTGTGGTGATGGGAGAGGCTGCGGTCCGGGCTGTGCCGGGCCCTGCGCAGAGCACAGAGCACAGAGCAGGCTGCTGTCCTGCAGGTGCTGCCGTGCCCGGGTTGGCCCTGCCGGGGAATTCCCGCCGAGGCCTGGAGCCCCCCGGGGTGGGTTTGCTGGAGCCCCCCGGGGTGGGTTTGCTGCCTGAGCCCCCCGGGGTGGCTTTGCTGCCTGAGCCCCCCGGGGTGGGTTTNGGTGCCGAGTTCTCTGGGGGGTCAGTGCAGGGGTGCCGCGTTCCCCGGGGCTCAGTGTAGGGGATGCCGAGTTCTCTGAGCTCAGTGCTCCAGGCCAGCGCTCTCCCCACGGGCTGCGCTGGTCGCTCTCCTCTGCGCCAGGCCCAGTCGCTGCCCTCCCTCCTCCTGAAGTCCCCGCAGCTGGTCCTGGCTGTGCCATTCGCAGCCTGTGTGAGAGCCGGGCGTGCCTTCCCGGGCCTTCCCGGGCCTTCCCGTGCCTTCTGAAGGCGGCGGAGTGGGTTGTGCAGCGGTCCGTGCCCCGGACCGGGCAGCGAGCCCCTCTCTGCGGCAGCCCCGGCCCTTCTCTGCCGGCAGGGACACTCTGTTCGTGTCGTTTGTAACCTGTCAGAAATAGAGAGGGTNACCTTCCTTTGCTCACCCGCGTTTGCTGGAGATACCCGGAGCTGCACAGACAACCTCAGCAACACTCTCAATTCAATGGGGTCTTTTTCTGTGCAGTAGTTACTTAGTTTGCTTGTAGTCATTATTTTAAATTTTTGCTATCTAAGCATGTTAAGGTCTTATTGGTATTATTCCTTCAACAGCAATATTGGTTACTCCAGGCATTGTTTGAAAGCTTATTTTTTTTGCAATTCTTAAAGAGAGATTTGGCTTAGAGCAAAATCAGTAAGGGGAAAAGAATTAGGAAATCAAACCCTTCCTTTCCCTTTTTGAACCTCTCGGTTTTCCACCCTCAAATAAGTACGTGAAAGGGGTTTAACAACTTTAAATTGGATTTTGGAATGTCAGATGACTCTAATAGCCTTTGTACACAAATAACAACAGAAGAGCTGATTATTGTTTCTGGGCTCTGCGATGCACTTATGTAATCATTAATCTTGGCACTTCTTTATCTGCAGCAGATTAGGAGGCCACTGTCATTTTGAAGACTGCCATTAAGTAGACTTTGTTAGTGTTTAAATATGTGAAGCTTAACTTTAAGCTTCCTTAATGTATGCGGTGGAGGTATCCTGTGCCTTGAATAGAGCTGCTGGAGTGAGTTTCAGTCACATATCTGCTGCCATAGTCTGACCTCAGACGTGGGTTTATGTACAGTGTTTGTTAATCAGCCTCTGAAGACACTTTGAAAGCTTTTTAAGCGTAAAGCATTAATGTATCTGTTTGGAACAGCAAGCAAACTTGCTTTATCTACTACCTTTCAGTTGGTTTAATCATCAAGAGGCAGGAAATTAAATGCTATGAAACGAGAAGGCAGAAAGGGTTTTAATGAAGGTCGTAGCACCTAATCTGATTGTGGCAAAGGAAGAGCTTCTGCTAGACCTTTTCTTTTCCACAAGCTTGTAATTTTCTAAACCATTTTTGTGGGCAGCTACATTTTGTTCTTTCATGATCCTTGTCATGAAATGAAGATGGTTTCCAAACACTGAGTATATCGTCTATATACATCATGAGGGTATAAAGAGGCACAGAACTAAGTCCAGGGAGATAGTGTGAGCATAGTCGGTGGGGGACATCACAGTAATGTATGGTTTGAAGAAAATGTGTGGGAATAAAGCCTTTGCTGTGACAGAAATGTTTTTGAAGCTGTTTGATAGACTGATGGTGCATTTATTTTGTTGTAAGCCAGAGCCCATAAGATTTCTGTCTCCAGTGATAGCATCTTGTGTGTTCTCCCTGGTGTGGTTTTTGGGGATGGGCCATGGTGTTTTCTTGCTGTGCCCTTTTCCAGGAGAACATCTGAGGAATCCTTCTGATCCCACATAAACGCTAATATTGCTCCCTCTGAGGTGGGGCAAGGGCTAAATGAGGAGAGAAAAATAAGTATATTTCCTCAGCAGAGATGTGACCTTCTGTCACAAAAAAGGCTATGAACTTTCTCTAATGTCTGTATTTGCTGGTGTCTTAATACGTATCAGGAAACATTTATAAGTTGTAAACCACTGCTTGGTTCTGAATTTCAGTAATAATTCCTTTGAAATGGAGGAAGCATGGGTGTAGTTAATCTGTTTGGTGCTCCCCCTTCAAAACCTAGAGGAGCAGCCGAGGATGTGGCTGCTCCTGGTGTCCCTCAGTTTCCATCATCCTCTGATGACCTCTACGGAGAACTCACAGAGAGGAGCTGTGACAAAACCACACACATACCCTGGAAATAATGGTAGTGGAAAACATCTTTGTTTTAAAAACAGGTGACCCTGTGTCAGGCTAGAAGGATGCAGGATATGGGCTTCAGGAGAACCTCTTGTGTGGGGTTTGGGGGAATCTGGTTGTGATTTGCTTGCAGTAGCCATAAATCACAGATGGAGTTGAAGAATTCACACTCAGTATTGGCTGCTGGGTGATTGAATTCAGGAAGGAGGTGTTGGAGGGAGTTAATAAAGGCGTGAGTGCAGCTAAAAGGCTTTTTACTGTTTAGACTTCTGGAGTTGGTTTTGGTTGTTATTGTTCATCTCTCGGATGAATCATCCGAAAATGAAAATTTAAACTAGACGTTTAGAGTGTACCTTTGTGAGAAACTAATGATTCTACTTGGCATACAGCATCAAAGGAAGCCTTTTTAATGACATCGAATTCATGTACAGCCAAAAAGAAAAAGAAAATACCTTAAAAATGCAGATGTAGTCACATCAGAATGATGGAGTTTCTAGTTCGGGTGAAATACTTTTCCCTGCAACTTTTTATTCTAGAATTAAATTCAGATTTTGCATGTTTTTTTCATCAAAGTGCAGCCCTCTTGTAGGGATGTGGTTTCTGCACCAGCCATGTTTGTCTGGCTTTAACTTAATCATGCAGAATTTCTCTGTGTACAGTGACAGGTCATGCGAATTCTGCTGGGGCCAGACCCTTTATAAAGACCCTGCAAAACAGCAGGACAAGGCTGAATCATGGCAAACATGTCGGAAGGACACTTTCTGAGTTCCCACTGCTTTGTCACCCCTTCTGAGTTAGTTTTGCATTCCTCTTTCCAAACCCATGCTCCGTCCGAGCAATGAGCTGTGGAAGTGGAGCTGGACGTGGCCAAACAAAAGTACCAAGGAGAGCACTGCGGGCCCTGGGGATGGTGATCGGAGACATCCTTCTAAGGAGTCCTGTCAGGAATTGTGAATGCTTGGGCTGAAAGCTCGGTGCACATCTGTACAAGCGATGAGCCTGCGCTGGGACCCACCCACGGTCAGTTGGTGCTGTAGGATCATTGTTCCCAGTTCCCTCAGCTTCTGGGCCTGTCACCCTGCTTAAGAGTGTAGAGAAGAAAAGAAAACACAGTGACACTGAAATCATGTGATTCTCTAATGAAATATAGTATTGGTTTTAATCAAAGCTCCGAACTGCATGTCAAGAACCAGGCACTACAGAGACTATCATCTCAGCAGTGCTGCTGTGCCGGGAGCATGGGTAGTGTATAAATTGGAAATAATTCTGACACTGTGTTGCAAATGATTGTTTTTTCTCAGGTCTGTGTGGTTGGTTCGGTTTTGTTGTTTCCTTGTTGATTTTTTTTAATCAGGTGCCTGTGGCAGTGGTCCGGTCTTTTCTGGCAGGCAGCCTCCTAAGATCACTGAACTGAGGTGCAGTTTTGCAAATGGGTGGCACAAGTGTGTGTAGCTTCATAACAAATTCTGGAGCTTTCATGTTGCATAAAAGGAGGTCGGAGACTCTTTACCGCTGCTCTAAAAGACCTTTCTGTAGTGAGTGCTGCTGTACTTGAGGTAGCAGGTGAGCGCCCCTCGTCCTCCTGCGTGCGGTACCTGCGCCTGGAGATGGGCGCAGCATGATTGCCTCCCCAGAGCTGGCGTTCAGGCCGCCTGCAGCCTGGGAGAAGAGACTGGGAAAGGTTGGTGAGCTCTGAGAGCTGTGTTGTAGCTGACCTGCTCAAGTGCTGCTTAACACTGGTGAGTGGTTGATAAGGTCTTCTTTGTTTTCCTACTGCAAGCGAATAAACAGAAATGGCAGCTTTTCCCCTAAGCCAGTGCAGTGAATTAGGGAAAAGAAGGTGGGAGGACAGTGTTGGCGTTAACAAATTCCAGTCTTCAGAAGACCACGTCCAACACTTGGGAGTAGGAAATTATATCAAATGGAGGTTCTGTGCATTTATCCGTGAAGAAAATGTTAGGGTAATTTGGACTTTTCACTGTAAAATACTATGTTTCTTCAAGAGTTTCTTTATTTAAGTCAAGTCTTTATTAGTTTCTTCCAGAGATTTAGGAAATGGGGCAGAAGTACAAATACATTTAAGCTTTTCAGTACAGGTTTCTTTTTGAAGGAAAGGGGGAGAATTCATTTAGTATTGTCTAGCTAACTCCAGCAAATAAATTAATCCTATTCTCCTGCAGATTTCCCTTCTTGTTTTCCTCTCCATTAGTGGTAGGTAATGAACGATCAGCATACAGACACCAGGGAGGAGAAATAGGTGTCGATTTGCTTTTCCCAATGCAAGAGAACAGTAAGAAAGCTCATTGTGACTGAGCATTCAGGGCCACTTGGGGTGCCCGGAGGTGCACACACGTGTTGGCCCCAGCTCCATTCTCCGTGTCACTTCTCATTTGACAGACCGTGTGCACTGGCTGGTTTGGGCAGCACAGTGCCACAGGTTGGATCACAGGAGAGCTGTGCTTGTGCCCTGCTGCAGGTGTTTGTCTTGACAAATGCTGCAGGTTACTAATCATCTCTAGGAAGAAATTAAGAATGTCAAAACATGAGTGAACTCTAGAATCCTGTAAAAACAAATGTGATGGATTCACAGAAACCCCAGCTTGCTGCTTACTGGATAAATGCAATAGCAAATTAAAGCAGCAGAAGTGCTGGCAGTTCCTGTGGTAATAGCTCGCACCTATGTTGCTCCTAAAACTTGTATTTTGTGTCATTTTATCAAGAGAAATGTTTTGTAGGTGTCATTGGACCTGTAAGCTTTGTTTTTGGAAGTGAAAAAGAAAAGTAATAGAAGTCAGACCACCAGCACTGCTCTTGCACAGCTCTGTAGCAGCTTCTCTCAGCAGTGCAGAACGCTGCAGATTTGTGGGGCTGGAGCTCTGCTCGCTGGTCCCTGGGATCATAAGACCATAACCCAAGATCTGGCAGTAAGTACCAGTCATCTGAGGTGGCTGGAGGTAGAGATAAAGGATGATTATGCTGCTTACACAGATAGAGGAAATGAAACACCAGCTACATTCCCATGCTCACAGCATAGCAGCACTGCTGAGATTATCGTCTCTGTAGTGCCTGGTTCTTGACATGCAGTTCGGAGCTTTGATTAAAACCAATACTATATTTCATTAGAGAATCACATGATTTCAGTGTCACTGTGTTTTCTTTTCTCTGTGAAAGGTTTTTCTGAATTGCTTTATTTAACAAGAATTCCATTTAGCCTGGTGAAATTAAATATGCCCCAAACTGTGTTCATCGTAGCCAGTGTAACTCCTGTTAATTTTCAATCAGAGAAGAAGAGGCAAATGAAATACTTGTTTATTCACAAGCACCTGAGCCACCAAGAAAGTCGTAAGCCAAAACATGGCAGAAACAAACTGGTGTTTTGTGAAATTTGGAAGTCTGTTCTGACCATGTGGAAGTCATCAAAGTTTGGTTCCTGAGTGTTGTTTCTGTGTCCGCCTGTTGTGCCGGGTGAGGGACAAAAGGGGACCCCCCAGAAGAAGTTGTTGCAGTTGTGGATCTCTTGGTGTATCTTTCTGCCATCTTCATTATTTGTGCGTAAGTTCATGAAAGAGGTGACAGAGCTCGGGGAACTCGGTAGATTTTGCAGTGGGAAGGTGTTAATTGGGTGTCCCAGCTGGACCAAGGGATTGACTGTCCCGAGAGCAGCTCCTCTGTGCTCCTGGACGCCAGAAGAGCAGGGGATGTGGCAGGCCTGGCTGTTTTGGTTGAGCCCAGGCTTGGACCTGAGTGGTTTGATGTCACAGTTTGGTCTGTGGTGTGGTTTCATAATGTGGCCAGAGTCCCAAGCTGCAGCTGTCTCTAGCTGTCATTCCTTCAACAAGGAAAATCAAATCGTCTTGCTCTCAGATGCATTCATTGCTCAGTCAGGAAAGAGTAGGAATATTTCTGGATGGATGAAGGCAAGGCAGTGGAGAGATATAACTGTTATACAGAAGGAAATTAGAATCCTGTAGTGTTGTACACACAAACGAGAGAGAGCAAACATCATCTCTCTGAGTTCCTCTAAAAACCCTACATCAGCTTTTAGCTTGTGTTCTGAACACTTGCAGAAGTCCTCAATTGTTTGTGTTGGGATGTCATTTTGATTTTTCTTTATAGGAATTCAGAGTATTATGGTGATGATATATTAAGGGTTTACGGCGATTTTCTATTTGAATTCAATATTAGAGACCTCACCACAACAACGTCACTGAAACGGTTTTGCCTTTTAGAAAGCCCAAACTATTTTCCATCTTGCCTTCTTTCATTAGACATTCAGGTGTCTTCGTTGAAGCCAGTGCTTCATGAATTAGCAGAGCTCTAGTTCTTTAAATTAAAATACCTGTCAGTAAAATTTTGTGCGGCTTAAAGGAAAACAATAACCCTAAACATCAGTGATCCTGGCATGGGGAATATAAGCTCTTACTGCACCGTTCCCTTCGAATCAGAGTTGAAGGAATTTATATTGATTCCTCCAAGTCAGTCTTGCCAGCCCCAGCAGTGCTCAAGTGGTGCCATGCTATTTTTCCTGTACCTCTTTTAATACGACTGTTTCCAGCATTTGGGAGTGCTGAGCAGTGTCAGTGACCTCTGAGGGATCCTGCTGTGCCCAGGCCCACAGAGCTCCTCTTGGCATTGCAGCATTTCTGCCTTGTGTGTTTGAGGTGTTGCTCATACTTGACTTTTAATTAATACTTCGGTGGCCATGTTCGTTTCTACTCCACCCATCACACCCACAGACTTCAAAGGATTTGTACCAGTATAACCTCAGTATTTATTTTATTACCAGTGTGATTTCCTAAGGAAACAAGGCTTGGAAAGGTTGTTTGTGTTTGTCTGGTTTTCTGCCCATCACCCCTCCGCTCCATTTCCAAAACATTTCAGTCAAGCTTGAGAGCATCAGGGGTTCCAAAGATGTGAAAATTGAAAATCAGAGCAAGTTCCCCATCTGATACCCCCCTGAGGGACAATGTGCAGCCGAGCTCAGCTGTAGGGAGAACCTGTAACAGAGAGGAAGAAGCAAAGAACATCCCATGTGCTGGGAAGGCTTCTGCCGGAATTTCAACCTTAACTGGACCCCAGAAAAATCCAACCACGAGACACAAATCTCTTCTGTTAGTTGTTCTATTTGTTGCCAGGTCTGTTACTGCAGTCTCCAGTGGGGCTTGCTCAGAATGTCTTTATGGTGGGGATAGTGAGTGGAATAAATACACCTTCACACAAGGAGTGGGCAGGCTCTTGAGCAAACGCTCACTGTGTGTTCTAAAATCGCCTCGATGTCTCCCAAGCAGCCACGGTCCCAGAAGCAGGCAGGGTTTCGGTGTTTCGGGGTGTGTGACAGGAGAGGTGGTCCCTGCACGCTGCATGGGCGGGGTGGGCAGAGCTGTGCTGCCACCAGGGCTCTCCTCGGTGGAACTGCAGCGTTTGGAACCTGCAGGTGTTCGCAGGCGAGTAATTTGCAGCCAGCTCAAATTACTTAGGGTACATGACAGAGCAAATTATTTAGGTAATGAAGCTGAAAATGCAGGAAGATTAGAATATTATATAGTAAAATCATTCCGTGTTAATTCAGTTTGTGATCAGATATCATGTTGCTTTAAATACCACATTACATGCAGTACCCTTGTTTGAGCCAATGAATATGTATGAATATGTCACTGAATATGTATGCCTCCTAATTTAATCAATATACTTACAAACAGCACTAGCAGGGATGTCTGGCACAAACTGCGTCCCTCTAGAAGCAGGTTGGCCCAATTTGTGCGTGTATCAGGTTCATTTCAGAGCCCTTCTGAATGAGCGGCGCGGTGTACACACCCCGAGGGGCTGGCACAGGTGAGCCACGTCCAGGGAAGGGGCTCGGAGGGCTTGCTGCAGCCAGGGCAGGGATTGCTCCTGCAGCAGCGCCCCGCGCCCCAGGCCGGCCGTCCCTGCTGCAGCCCTGCCTGCTGCCTGCAGCCCTGCCTGCAGCCCTGCCTGCAGCCCTGCCTGCAGCCCTGCCTGCTGCCTGCAGCCCTGCCTGCTGCCTGCAGCCCTGCCTGCTGCCTGCCCCCCATGGCAGCCTTGCCAGCCCCCCAGCTCAGCTGGCAGCCAGGGGCAGCTGGGGGTGCTTTGCCCAGAGAGCCCTGCACGTGGGAAGGATGCACAGTGCCCACAGAGGCTTTAAGGAGTAGAGGCTGGTCTGGCAGACTCAGCGGTGTGTGCTGAAGGCCATCCATGCTGAGAGGAAAAGCGTAGCTGGAATTTCTGGGCGCTGCAGCCCGGGGAGCTGGGTCCGGGAGCTCCTCAGAGGCGCTCGTGTCTCCGTGGGGCCAGCGAACAGCAGCTGGGACCCCGCGCACCCTGGGAGAAGGGAGCACCTCCTGCACTGGTTCTCCTCTCCAGAAAATGCTAATTTTTTTAATTCAGAAATAAGACATAGTAGGATTTACCTGGCTTTCACCTCCTAAAAGTTAGGCTTGTAATTAAAATATCACTAAATTCCTTCACTGTTGAGTGAAGAAGAGGCTTCTCCACTCAGGGGCTTGTGTTGCTTGTTACAAATAAGGTGAATCATACACCCTTTTTCTTTCTTGCTTTCTTTCTCCCTTCCTGCCTCCACTCTAGAGCAGACAAGACAATTAACTTCATTAATTACCCAGCTTTCTAAATCACTCAGGTCAGCTGGGTGGATCTCCCCTAAAAGGCAGACATGGGACCAATTTTTGCATCCACAGTACAGCCCTTCCCAGGATACCAAATCTGAGGTTTCCTGCCTGTTGTAAATTGGGGAAAAATGTTATTTGTATTCATGTACAATTTTAAAATAACAGTGTGAAAGCAGAAAGGAGGAAAGGAAAAATCCTTTTTCTACTGCAAGACAATTAATTCACTAGAAACAAGCATTTTATTCACAAACGTTAATGGGGAAGAAAAGGCTTCCATCTTTGGAAAACAATTTTTTCTTTTAAAAAGTGTATTCTTCAAGGTGAACTGGTAGCACACTTTGCTGTGCTCAGTGTGTTTCTGTTTAAGGGATGGAACTGGGCAGAAAGGTGTCCTGTGCTTTGCTTGGCTCTGCAGGCTCTTGCCCTGATCTGAATCTGCCCCATGAATTAGACTGAGAGAAATCAAAGATTGTGATGAACTTGTACAGTGCATTCCCTTACAGATACAGAATTAGGTTTTCGTACTTTTCTACTGCACAAACTGGACAAGGAATAAAGCCACATTTCATGATGTGGGAATTAATAAAAAGGGAGAGGCTGTCTAGAGGGTTTGGCTGGGGGAGGGAACTTGAAAAAGGCAGGCAAACCCAGTGAAACTGTTCCAGGTTTGGGGAACAAGGTCCCCTGGAGCAGGAGGGAATAAGACATAATCTCCTGTTCCAGGTGCCAGCAGAAGATGTCATTGAGTGCTCTCACTGGCTGGCTGCTGGCATGTTCCCTAGGAATTAGGCGGAGGCAGTGGTGTTATTTAAGCATACCAGAGCTACCTCAGACAGTTGCTGTGTGAAGACACAGTGGATGGAGGAAGAATAAATGTTCAGGGGGAAAAACACTGGGGTTTTTTTCCGTGTAATACCTGGGCTCAGGTTCCTGTTCAGTCTGATTTTGAGCAGATAGGGCCCACAGTCCTTTTCGTGGAAGCTCATCTGACATTACAGCAGAGGACAGGTACCAGGCAGTGCAGTGACAGGACAGCTCCAAGTGAAGGCACAGTGACTGAGGGTGTTGGTGGATGCCAGAGGCTTTTTGCTGGGGAGATGAGCCTGTTTGGCATCAGCTTGTAGGGATTGCTGCCTCCAGCCCTTGGGAGGTCCCTTCTTTCTCTCAGGAGCCCTTTCTGTAGCAGCTTTTTGGTGGGGGGTCTTGGTGCTCGAGCTTCCATTTGTTGTACTCGATGGTTTGTTTGGGCTTTTATTCCTCCTCTTAGCTGCCTTTGGCAGAGGACGGCCTTGGTAGGATTGTGGAGTGCTGTTATTTCAGGGTGTGAAAGAGTCTTAGGCCTTTAATCTGGGAGTACAAACTACATCTGTCACCTGGGTATCTGTGGCGGTTCCTAAGCAACCACAAGAGTTTATTTTTTTCTGCAGTTCATATTTAAGAAATAATTTGCTCATGCATGAACCAGCCTGAATCAGCCTGAGCACCACCCCAGGAGACAGAAATTGTAAACTGTAATTTAGGCTAATTCTAGTCTAAAGCATGAATTAGAGTATTTTATGTAATCTTGAAAAATATACCATATAAATAAATGTAAGCAGAGAACAGGTACAATTAATTTGAGCACAGTAGGAAGCTTTAAGTAACTCTGGGAATGTGAGAAACCAAGTCGGAACATATTCTTGACATGTAAAAATATTTCCCACCTGCCTTGTTTGCATAAGAACAAGGTTTTAGCAAGTACATATTTGCATGTCAAAGTTAAAAGTGGGGAAAATATTTTCACCCTTGTAAGAAAAAATGCATAATCTTGGCACAGGCAATTTGCATTTAGTAAGTTTAAAGTATCTTAAGTCCTTTCATGCTGTATGGGAAGTGTATGAACTGCGACAGGGGTTCCATTTCAATGAGTTGATTTGCAAAGGCACCACGTGGAGCAGTAATTGATCTGATCTCTCTGTGCATTAATTTGTACTACAATTGGTTGTGGCAGTCCCGAGCGATTCGTGCTTCTGAGATTCATCCCATTGTCCTGCGTCTCAGAGTGCAGCACCAAGTTGGAGTTTTAAATGCTGTGTGCCTGACTGAAAGTAAGTACCCTGAAGATGTAAATTTGAGGGAATCAGGAATTCTAAAATGATACCTGATCTGGTGCTGGCGCTCATGAAAATGATGTTGGGCAAATGCTGGCACAGCTGGAGCCTGTGAATCTGTGGAGATTCTCTTATACCAGTAAAGCACCCTGGAAAATGCATTTGGGACTAATTATGGCACCTTTTAGACTATTACTAACGTAGCTTTAGGCCATCACTTTGAAGGCATGTTACATTCCTTCAGAAACACTCTGCAAATGTCCTGTTGCTTAAGAAATAGGGATTGCATAGACAGGCTTCATGGGTGATTTAACTAACATGCTGGAGATTGTAGATAAACTAGATCCAATTATATCATACCTATTCAAAATGAGGCAGTAATTATGTATATAAAAGTGAAATGTAAAAAATACATTGCCATGTAGCTGTGGAGATAAGCCTTGTCACTACCCTGTCCAAGGAGCTGCAGAAGGCTGCTGATTCACTGCAGCAGAGGAGAAAAATAATCATTTGTTGAAAAGGCACAACTGGGATTTGCTAGAGCTATTCTGGAATTTGCCCACAGGATTGCTCTCTGAATCTGAGCTGCACATGATACAAATTCTGAATTTCTGTGAATTTCAGTCTGTTCTCCGGTTTGTTGATGTGAAGGGGGGGAGTTGTGCCACCCTTTCTGCTACAAGCTCATAAACATTAGAGGTAACAATTCATGTAGCACATTAATGAAACAGCACATGCATTTTTTCCCTTTTATTAGTTCACTTCCTGCTCCATTGTGTTCAACGTGTTAGCTGAAAGCAAAGTGAAATTAAGACCATTTTTTGGGAAGAGGTATTTCCTTCCTTAAGTGTCCTAAACAGAGCTCTAATTTCAGCCTGTTACTTTACTGCTAAGGATGGTGTGGTTTAAAGGTCAGGGGTGCCAAGGTCCTTATGATGGGAGCAGCCAGAGGTGGTGTCCTGCTGTGTGGGGCTGCCTGGGGAGCTGCTGCCAGGGCTCTGCCTGACTAAAGCCCTGTGCTCCGTCCCTGCTGGGCACTGCCTTCCCCAGCAGAGCATCTGAGCTGCTTTCAGGTTCCTGAGAGCAAAATAGGTCCCGTCTGGGTGCTGCTCAGCTGCCCCCTTGTTGCATTTGGTGTCACCTGGAGAATATTTTGAAGGGATATTTTAGCACAGAGGGTGCTGTGCTACGAATCTTCTGGGCTTCTGCTTCATGATTACCTTGTGCTTTGGGCCAGATCCTGAGCTGTGTTGTGCCGCAGTGAAATGGAGCACACAGTAGCACTGCAGGATGATTCTTGTTTAATATTAAGCAGCCAGTTAGGGGTTCAATGGCGTGCAGAATGCAGTGTTTTTAGAGTGGGCATGACTTTTGAGAACAGAGTACAACCGAAGTTAAGCTAATGTGTGGTAAGACAGTAGTATTAGATGTGATTTTGTGTGTTGTCACAGACTGGGTAGCCGTAAATTGGATGAAAGAGGAGCTCTCCTAAACAGTCGAGCAGCTTGTGAATGGATTTGAGCCCCTCAAGGAGGTGAACAGCACTTGTTAATGTGTCATAGTTACAGACACAGCAAGAGTTGCACTTGTGCTGTTCCAACTTAGGCTCTTCCAGAGAGCTGCTGCAGCTTCATCCTAACACACTGCGGCAGAGAAGGGCTTTCCTGGGATTTCAGTCACCTACCTGTGCGTGGTCTGTGTTTGTGAGCACTGCCAAGCACGTGCGAAATGTGCCCTGCTGCTGTTTGATCACTAAGGCACTGCCTGTGCGCGCTCTGTCCAAACTTGCCAGCACAACAACTGCAGCCATGAGCTCCCAGAGCAGCTGGGAGGTGTCCCTGGGCATGCAGGAGCCCTTCTGGACCCATGTCTGCACATGGGAAGGTGCCTGATTTAGAGAGTCACACACCAAACTGAGCTCAGTGGGTGGGTTTATACCTGGGAATTTACATTTATCAGGGCTTTCGTGCCTTATAACTGAATGGCATTTTCCAGACTGTGCCAGCTCCCCTGGTTTCACTAAATGAGAGCTGCTGTGTTTTCCTGCCTTGGTAGATAATACACAAACAGGTACCAATCGTTCCCTTTTGGGTTCAGATAGGTAATTCTGGATTTCTCATACAAAATGGAGTTGCTCTTCGCGTTCTAACTTCTCTTTAGGATTGGCCAGTCCTGTGAGCTGGGTGGATGTTGATGGCTGTGGTAAAGTTGGTGCATTTCCTTCCAGGCAGGGCAAGCTTTAAAATTACCTGCTGTGGTCTCGCATGAATACAGTTGGAAGAAACCTTTCTAGTGTCATCTTAGCTCTTTGGCCAGAACATGAACTTCCTTATTCTTTTTGGCTTTGAAATGCTGATTCTAGCCTTCTTGTGGGTCCTTAAACACCTTCTCAAATGACCCATTTTAATAACCCAAAAGCTATTATATAACGAGCAGCCATAATTTAGTCCAAAGCTCTAGGGGATCCTTGCAGTTCAGCAATGAATAGTTAATGCAGTATAATGTTTAGCAGGTTATTAGTTTTCACTGTACAAATGCTGATCAGGGAATGCTTTTATAAGGTGTTTAAAAGAAAATGTAATTAACTGGTTGCGTGCTTCTGTTGCAGCTCAAATTGAAATTATTCCATGCAAGATCTGTGGAGACAAATCATCAGGAATCCATTATGGTGTCATTACATGTGAAGGCTGCAAGGTAAGCTTCTAAAATATTAAGTCTGAAAAGAAGCATTTAGCCTTTTGATAGTGATTATTTTCCTTCTTTTTTTAAAGAGCAAGCATTGCTCCTAAGTTGAATATAAAATTTTGGGGGATTCTGAAGTACTGGTTTTATTTGGACTTCAAATAGGACGTTTCTATGATACACACACAGTTCCACTGCTGCAGATTTTAGGACAATCCCCAAAATCACCGAGTTGTGCTAGGTGTGCTGTACGTGGTCTCTCTCTGCATGAGCAGAAGGAAGGTACAGAGGGATGATCTGCTTCAAGCGCTCCACCAAGAGCCTGTTCAGTGCATACAGCCGAGGGAGGACGAGTCTGGCCTTCCTGAGTCTCCCTGTCTGGTTTTGTTCTGTAAATTGCTCTGAACCTCTGTTGAGGTAGGTGAGAGCTCTCCCCTGTTTCCTTTTGCGCTCAGCTGCAGTTACAATCTATTCTGTTGGCAGGGGAGATGGTGTTTCACAGCAGCACCTGCTCCTGGTGTTCCTCATGCCCGGGTCTTGCTGAGCACACTGCCCGTTCCTTGCAGTGCAGTCACTGCGGTGGCAGGTTTAGGCTTTGAAGTTTTTCCTGGAGTTGTACCTTTGGTAAATCTAGTGAACAAGGTTTGCACTAGAAGCATTTCTGTTTTGCTCAGTGTGTCTGTCACAACCAGGAATTAAACTGGACAGTGCCAGCACCGGGTGGGAGTGAAGCTGATCACTCCTTTTGATCCCTGGTGCAGAATTACAGCACAGGCTTGGGGTGACACAGTGTGCACAGCATGCTCTGGCTTGTTGCTCTCTTCATGGATGTGTGTTGCAATCCCATCCTGATAGGTTTTCTCCTCTTAATCTATACTTGAGGTGTGAAGAGATGATGATTAGAATAGTTTCTAGTCTGCTCTCCTGATCTGCTTGATCCTAAAACCCATCTTCAAAAAGTAACTTCCTTGCATTGTGATGTTCTCTTTTGTGTTTTTCCCAGAAAGATTTTTTTGTGTTTTCATTAACACATCCTCTAGTCTTGTGGAAGTATTGGTAACAATGAAGGGAAAAAACTAAATATAAGAATCCTGGAATGATATGAGAACATCACCTTCTGCCCTTGGTGACTGCTGTTGCTATGGAAAATGCAAGAAAGGCACTAAAAATGCATTGATAATGAAGTGGTGACTTTTCCCAGCTTTATGTTGTTAAGCAGCCTTTGTCAAATTTCAGCTGTGGGAAGTGCAGACATTTGTTGTGACAGTTTTGCTGTTTGACTGTCTTGTCAAGGATCAGGTTATGTTCTTTAATCTTTAAATGGTCCAAGGCCAGAGTACCTGGGAGAGAGATCCCTGCCATCCACGCCTGAGTGCAGACACAGCAGGGTTAACGTGGTGCTGATGCTCAGCTGGGCCTCCCCACATGGGGCTTCCTGCAGAGCAGGAGCCCAAGGATAGGGAAACTGCCAGCTGTGTTTTCCTTCCTTCATCTTCATGCACTTAGCGAGAAATGTGTGCACAGTATATGTGTTTTAGAACAAATGATTTTCCTTCAAATGTTGCATAAATCAAGTTCTCTTGGAGCTCTATGCAGTCCTCTGCTTCTGAGAATTCCACCAGAATGGTCAGCTGGTGTGAAGGGCAAAAGGGAAGGCAGGCAGGCAGGGATGCTCAGCACACTGAAACCCATTTGAACCTTGAAAGCAGAGTGTGAGAAGTAAGGCAGTGGCCCAGGGAATGATTTAGGCATTTTCTCCTTCTCTTGCAGGAGCACAGTAAAGTTTTGTAGCCATACAATTTCAGACAGAATTTTAAAGCCAATTAATATCAACTTAGTTAACCAAGTTATCTTCCTTTGAGAAGCTGACTCCTAAGGAAGCTCAGTCTTGTTTAATGCCAGAGCCCAGATGACCTGCAAGTAGTGACAGACTGGGGTAGTGCTAGTGGGCATAAGTCACGGAGGAGTTTCCATGGTCATGGCCTAGGCAGCGTTTAAAATGCCCTGCTGTGGCTGCTGGATTCTCCTTGTGCTACACTCTTCCAAAGTAATGTCAACAAAGTCTCGCCCAACAGAACTATTTTGGCTGGTGAAGAGGTTGGCATAGCTTGGCTTCTGCCAAAGCAGCCAGGTGTGGATTGGTATGGATTTCTTTTCCCAGCTTTTCTGTGGCTATGATTGCTGCAGGTTTGAGCATGCTTGTGTTGCACTTCGTGTTATGCTGAAGTTTCCTTTGTAAGAAGTACCTGGCTACAGAGCCCTCGTTCCCGGTCCTGCACAGTCCCAGAGAAGTCAGAGAGGCTCTGCACAGGTGCCACAAACGCACCCACGTGCATCAGATGGCAGGAGAGGGCTGTGGCTATCAGAGGGGAACAGCTGTGCTGCTGCCCTCCAGCCAGGCCTGTCAGGAATGATCTACAGGCAGCGACAGCCACGGCCAAGTGGGGTGTTCGCAGCTTGGACTGGTTTCACTCCACTTTGGCCTGAACTTTAATGTTACTTAATCTAATGTTAACTTAAATGTTACTCTGTAAATACTGATAACCAGCAGAAATGTAATTTATTCAAAACCTGAAGTGGAGTTGTAGTTGCAAAGACCTACTGTGCAGTTCTAATCTGTATCATGGATGAAATTGCAGACCAGCTCTTGTCAAACTGACTTTTGCTGATTCCATTGCTCTTCTGCAGCCTTGCAGCCTTTCCATTTCACAGAGTTGAAAGTGTCCTGACCAGGCTGAGGTGTTACATTACATTTCACATAACTAGACTTGAAGATTGTAATGAAACCCATTTGTGTTTCTTGGGAAATTTTCACTTCCTATCTTGCTATGCTGTTGCTGGCTGTTTTTATGAAGTTAGTGGCAGTGTTTTGCATAGGCTTTGAGTACTCTCAACCCATCAGCCTATTTAGCTCAATTTGAATCTGCCTTTTAAAAAGTAAAATTTAACAGCCCTTCATCTCCCCCTTTGAGGGGAAAATTTGGGGTCTTAGCCAGGCTGTATTTTACACTTTATCTAGGAGGGCTTACTACAAGTAAAATAGATTTTTAAAGAGAGGGTAGTTGTAGGAGCGCTGCTGACAAAACTGGTATCTGCATGGAGCACTTCGCTCACCCATTAGCTGTGGGAACCCATTAACCTTTTATGCTGTAGGAAGGACCATGCTGGGAAAGGAGAGTGGTTTGTACACATCCATGTTCTTTTCTCCTAGCTGAAAGTTGAATTCTGGTCCACACTGTCATGCAGTGAACTATTTAATTTGCAGATGCAGTTACTTGGTTTTGCTGTCAGGAGTTGGTGCCCAGCTGACCCACCGGTGCAGTTGCAATCCCCCTCTTTACCCGACTGCATGCAGCTGGTCTTACAGAACCACCCATGCAGGGCATTTCTGGGCATTTCAGACACTTTCAAAGGTTTATCAGCACTGGCTTTTGTCTTTTAAGACCTCAGGTGATCTTGTTCATTGTCACTGCAAACTATGTCCAGGTTCTCTACTTCAGTAAACAATACCTGATGTGCTGTCCCTGCCCATTTTGCTTTCATTTGTTGACAAATACAAGCTCACTCCTGTCTTTATTACAGATGTAAAACTGAATGGTTTCGCTCTGTTTTCAGTGACACTGACTTTGTTACCAAATACTTCATTAACACAGTTTATGAAACAATATTGTCAGAGCACTCTCCTCCCTGTACAACTAAAATATGTGCTGGTGGTCATAAAAGGGTTAAAAATCCAATTTGAATGGTTGCCTGTCTTTTGTATTGTGGTGTATTTTTCTGATGTTTCTTTGAAGAAAAATTGTGCTGGTTTGCTTTAGAAAACAGTAAAAGAATGACTCCCCCCAACTAATTGTTAATTGCTCAGAATATTACAAAACTTAATGATACGTGGAAGTCTTTAAGTATTAGCCATAAATCATGGGATTATGAATAAGCCTTTGTTGTCACAGGCTTGCGTACAGTCATTCCAAAACGTCTGCCATTAGGATGCAGCAAGGCAGCTGTCAGCTGTTTTCTTGTAATTAAACAGCCAATGAGCAGCTAATTAAGACATATGTGTATACAGAAGTGGAAGTGCGTATGTTAATGAACTGTAGGAATCAATTCATTAAATGAAAATTTGTCAAAAGACCAAACACGAGCTCAGCGTTTCAGCCCGTGCGCGGTGCAGAGGAGCCGGTGCGGTGCCGTTTGGGACACGAGGGAAGCACGGCTGGCTCGGGAGCTGGGTCAGGCACCGGCATCTCCAGTGCTGGGCAGAGGAGCCACTGAAACTATGAGCACACTTAGCAAAAACTGCTGTTGGCATTTCAAAGTCCTTTTGTAACAAGTTGTTATTCCAACGGACTTGCAGATGAAAAGTTCCTGCGCTCCTTTTTCCCCAAACCTGATTTGGTGGCAGTGCGTGAGTACCCATGCTGTGTATAAACACGAGTCTGAAACGCAGCGACCAAGCTGTGGCTTGTAACATGCTCTGCTCCTCTCCTGGCCCAAGTGGATCCATCTGCAGGGAAGGGGAGCGTGCAGAGCTCGGGGGCTGCATCTTGGTGCTGACATGGGCAGGGGCCCAAGCGTGCCATGGGGCAGAGTGCTCACACACCGCGGCTCCCTGGGCGCAGCACCAGCTTTGTCTGCTCCATCAGGAGGGGTGGCTCTGCCCTGGCCCATTAGGTCACATGAAATAGTGGCTGTAAACATGCTTGCAATAAAAGCATGTGGCCTGGGCTGGCTTGCATAAGGCTTGAATGTATACACGTGTACCAAGCATGCATCCACCTCCTCCTTCCTGATGGAAAAATTACAGCCAGCTCCGTGCCTCTGGCAAAAGCGAGGGAATAGAACAGCAGAACAGAGTGTTTCTCCTTTTAATAAAGGAGGGAAAAAACCTAGAAAGAAACTGTAGGTACTTAGGGAAGACTCCTGTAATAGGGGCCTCCCCAAGTGTCTTAGAGTGATGTGAAAGCCCAAGGACCACCAAAAGGTTACAAAAATCACAAGTAAATGACAGCACTGTAGAACAAAAAATCCTCACTTGACCTTCATTGTCAATTCACTCCCAAATCTCAGATACCTGTGTTTCTGAGCTCTGGACAAGTTCAGATTAGTTTTTGAAGTTTGTGGCAAAGTTTCTTCTTTCTTTAGGTACTGCTGATGTTTTCTTGGGTGTGTTTTTAAAAGCACTCTGCTGTATTTCTGGTTTGTAAAGTGCAACTGCTTTTAAAGGCCTGGGTTCAGGCATTTCTGCTCTACTGGAAATTTAGCTTCAAGCTGTAACTTAGCTGATATATTGTACACTAAAGTGTATTGAGCAGCTGTGTCTCTAGGGAAAATCTGGAAAGGAAAAAGGCCAGTATTTTCTCCATTATAATACTAAAAATAATCCCCAGCTTGACAGGGCTATTCTTAATAAAATATGCCAAGTGGCAATTCAGAATCAGTGTCTATCTATCTATCTATCTAATATTTCAGCTAAAGGAAAACAAATGAATCCTTGAGGTTATTGGGACATGTTAGCTTCACATATTGCTTAGGCCAACTTCCAGAATCTCAGAGGTGGCAGAGGGTTTCACGCAGCATGTATGTGATGTGAGCATGTCATTCAGTGTAACTAGAGAAGAGTGCGGAGAACTGCAGTTTTCAGGGACTGGTGCAGAACCCTGAGCAGTCACTGGTCAGCTCAATACGTGTCATCCCTAATCCTGTTGCTCTGGTGAATGGCATTGCGCTTGGAGTTTAGTGGTGGAACGTGCACTGGAGTGACGGGCTCCACTGATGGTGTTCCCAGAACTGGAAATTAGTTGATCTACTTACCCAAGAATTGGTTTCTCTAAAGGGATCAGTTGTGGTGTCCAAATGGTAGACATTTCCATTGTATTTCAGGTTTTCTTTAAGGTGAAAAACATCCAGTTGGAGCTCAATATGTGCAATACTTTCAGTCTCAGTGACAATTATCTCACTATTGACAAACATGAAAAAAACGGTTGAAAGTTCGGTCATATAGAAACAAAGACCAGAAAAAAAGGGTGAGAAATTATGTACAGAAAAACAGGATTAAAGATAGCATCCTCAGTTTTTTTTTTTCTTCTTTTTTTTTTGTTATTGTTGTTATGTTCCATGTTTCCCCAGTAAAGCTTTAATAAAAGGGGTGTAATCAACAGAGCCAGGTGCCCTCCTGCTCAGCTGGAGCAGGGGTTTTGTCTCGGTGTTTTGCCATGTTTCTGTCTGCAGGCAGTTGGATAGGAAGTACTTGACATTTGTCGTGCAGAAGTCCTTCCTTTGTTTGCTTCACCAGATATCTGTGTGTGTGCTGAGGGACTCCAGCACGAAACCTTTGAGTAAATAACAAATTGGTAAAAGTCCAGCTTTAATTAAAAGGTGCCCAGCCTTTCCAAGGAACTATTTTCTTTGCAGCATTGTTAATTAATCCATTATGTGGCAACATAAAGCTAAAATAGTGTGTTCACTGCTCTCAAATGCCTCTTTAGAATGACTACATCTTTGCAGAATCCTTGTGAAGTAGGTATTACACACACAGCAGCTTATGTTTGGGCAGTCTGTGGCAAAAGGATGAGGTGGAGTTCAAAGCAAACAGCTGCAGAGTGGTTAATGGCATGCACCCTTCTGGAGGAGACAACAAAGTTGTAGCTGTGCGTAACCTTCCAGCTCCAGCTTTCTTTGGAGATGGGGTTACTCAGGAAAGAGATCGCATGTAAAACATGCTTTAGCTTTCCCCCTCCTTAAGAATCTAAATCCTGAAAAGAGTTGAACAGAGCCTGGGCTGTCAGCATCAAACTAACTCAGATAAGAGCAGCAATAGGTGACAGTGGCACTAGTGCAGTGACCCTCCCTCTGTCCTGGGCGCTAGTGAGGCACCTCAGGTGCTGTGTCTGGTTTGGGGCCCCTCATGACAAGACATTGAGGGGCTGGAGTGTGTCCAGAGGGGCAGCAGAGCAGGGGAAGGGGCTGGAGCACAAGTCTGTTGCTGGTTTTAAGTCTGATAAGGAACAGCTGAGCGTGCTGAGGTTGCTTAATCCAGAGAAGAGGAGGCTCCGGGGGGAACTTCTTGCTTTCTACAACTCCCTGACCGGAAGATGGAGCCAGCTGGGGGTTGGGCTCTTCTCCCCTGGAACCAGCAACAGGACAAAAGGAAATGGCCTCGTGCTGTGGAATTCCAAGTTTTGACTGGGTATTAGGAAAAAATTCTTCACTGAAAGGGTGGGCAGGCACTGGAATAGGCTGTCCATGGAAATGGTGGAATCATGCTCCCTGGAAGTGTTCAAAAAGGCATGTGGATGTGGCACTTGGGGTTAGTGGTGAACACAGTGGTGCTAGGATAATGTTTGGACTTGATGAGCTTAGAGGTCTTTTCCAATCTTAATGATTCTGTGAGTCTGTAAAGAACATGTTAAGAAATTGTTCTTTGTAGGTGAAACTGTTCAGCATCTTGCTGTGTATTTTTTAAGCACATACACACCCTGGCAAGGCTGAACATCAGAGCCCGCCACTGTCACTCCAGACAGCAGAACAAGGGTGGTGGCTGTTCAATCCTCCCTTTTTGGAGAACTGTGCCAACCCAGGAAAGACAGGAAATCAAGGTTTGTAATTAGTTTTGTCTCATTTGGAAAGAGCTACAGTACCATATGTAATATGGGATCTGTGAAATCAGTGAATAAAAAGTGTAATTCCTTTATATGTTACAACGCTTTTTTAAAGAACTGTTTCTTGCTAGTTACTGTTCTTTGTTTATTTCTAGGAGAGAAAAAACCGACAAAACCTTTAGTTTTAACTTCCTTTAGTTGACTAGAGAGCACTGTTAAGTACGCTACCTTTCAGAGTTTTTATTTGCTCCATCAGTCAACATCTTCTCGACCTGTATTTTGCCTGTGCATCCCAGGGCTTTTTCCGAAGGAGTCAGCAGAGCAATGCCACGTACTCGTGTCCCCGGCAGAAGAACTGTCTGATCGACCGGACCAGCCGGAACCGCTGCCAGCACTGTCGCTTGCAGAAATGCCTGGCTGTGGGCATGTCTCGGGATGGTAAGCGCTGCTAGCTCGGGGCCTCGCTTCAAACACTGACCAAAGCTGGGGCATGGGGTATGGCCGACCAAAAAACATAGCATCTGTATGCTAGCTGTGCATTGGGCTGATAGTTGAGATCATCAAGTGAGTTTTAGGTGTTGTTATGTATTTTTCTATGTTATATGCTGTATGTTTTTAGATGCTGCTGTATACCCAAATATATATAAATCAGAGCGTGTACAAAGTTCTTGGATTTATCTTTTTTCCTGCTTACCTGTTATAGTTCCCAGTTAACAGCTTTGTCTCTGGTCATTTCTTGAAGATGCAGTTTTTTAGTCTCATGTTAATATTTCCCCTATATATCCATTCCAATTTAAGTGACCTCCTGTAGTTGCAAGTAGCGTTGCCTGGTGCATGGGTACAACTCAGAACTGCTTCACAGTATCGACAGAAGTTAAATACGTGTATAATGAATAATGGAAAAAATGCCACCAAAAAAAATGCAATGTTTTTAGCAAGATAGAATTCTGAAGAAAAGATGTTCCAGTGCTGTTAATGTTGAGCTCAAAATTGCAGCTCGAGTAGTGACGAAAGCCCGCCTCTGCCAAACAGCTGCTTATGTAATTCAGTCAGGGCTGGCTTTGCAGCTGAGACTTGGTGCCTCCCCCACAGATGGGATGGAGCTGCCACTCACCCGTTTGAAGATCTGACTCAGTCTTCTCCCCTGCCACAGTGACAGCAGCGCTGCATGTTCTGCAAATACATGCACATTGCTCTGGGTACATGAGGCCCGATCAAGGAGATTGTTTCCAGATTACATTTACTTCTTGAATTACATTGTCTTTATTTTTATTGGCCATGAGACTAAAAACCTGAAACGGTTGATCATGTAATGACTAGTTTCTCCCAACTTGTTTGCTTTCCTGTAGAAAAGCAGAAGGCAGTAGTCGCCTTTTACAGCTGATACAGATCCTTGAAATCCCGTGCTGCATCCCTGGGAATTCCTTGGATGCTGCAAACCAGTTGGTGCTGGCTTACAGCGAATGCTCCTCAAAGCTGTGTTAATGTTGTGGAGATACACACATGCACTTGTGTGCACACACACACAGGTTTAACAATTACTCATCTACTAAACATTTTTGCTTGTCACAGAGGTGCTGAAGGCAGGTGTGGTGGTTCTTCCCACGTGCTTTGGTCCCAGTCTCAGTGAAGCTTGCTGCTGATGCACTGAGATAGATCGCACGTGTTGGCGCCACTCTCTAGGTGCGCTCCACAGCATGAATGCACAGCTGGCTGGAACTGGACAGTTGTCTCAGGCCACTGTGTTCTGGTTTAGCTTCTGCTTTTCCAGGTAGGGTTTGAATGCTGATGAGATGCATCTGTCAACCTCAACAGACATATGAGAGAAAATGTTTCCAGTACAGAAGTGGAAAGTTAATGAATTAACTTCTAATCGTCCATTTCAATGGCATGTCAAGACAGCCTTTTAAAGAGCAGGTGCTGCAGCTGTGTACCTGTAACTGAGAAGTGGTTCTTAGGTCTGCCCATCCTGCAGATCTGGGGTTTGTGCTGTATCCTTTCATGTAATGTTTAAATGAAAAGGCAGTGGTGGATGTGTAGAGATGTAATCCAGTGTGTGTCTGTATTTCAGCTGTAAAGTTTGGTCGAATGTCAAAAAAGCAGAGGGACAGCCTGTACGCCGAGGTGCAGAAACACCGAATGCAGCAGCAGCAGCGGGATCACCAGCAGCAGCCAGGAGAGGCAGAGCCGCTCACACCAACATACAATATCACCACCAATGGGTTAACAGAGCTACATGACGACCTCAGTAATTACATTGATGGGCATACCCCTGAAGGTAGCAAAGCAGACTCTGCAGTTAGCAGCTTCTACTTAGACATACAGCCTTCTCCAGATCAGTCGGGTCTTGATATTAATGGAATCAAACCAGAACCAATATGTGACTACACACCAGCATCGGGCTTCTTCCCTTATTGTTCTTTTACAAATGGGGAGACCTCTCCAACTGTGTCCATGGCAGAATTAGGTAATGAGAGAGAAAAGCTTCCATTGTAATTGTCTTAACAGTACCCTTTGGATTGAAGTGACACGTGTAGCCAGGTGATAGTGAGAATGCTGCTTCAGTCGAGCTGTGGGCATGTATGGGCATTCTTGTGTGAAGTGCACAATAAAGATCCTGATCCCGGGGCTCACGGGGACCTCCTTTCTGCTCTGGACTAAAGCTCCCAGGGGACTGTGGTTGATCAGCTCTACCAGTGTTGCTTTTGCTTTCAGGCCTTGCTATAGAACCCTTGGAATACTGATTAAGCTGATTTTTAGTGCTGAGAAAACAGACAGGGTATTTCTTTATTTGCAGATTATTTTTTAACAATTCATCTCCTTTTTCATTACCTCAATACTGTTACTCCTAACAAAAAATGATGAGGCTGATTTTCTTCTGCTCTCTACCTGAGGGGAAAGCACCAGGCTAAACTGAGGGGGGCAGTTCTTGTCACTTGTTGAAGAGGACCTGGCCGCAGATACTGGAGGACATTTTTGAATGTAGCAAGTTTTGATAATTTCTCTAGTAGCTTTATGACAACCACATTAATTAGCACATTTTTACTTTAAACTCTTCCCTTAATGATTGCACTAGTGCTGAATTCCACAAGTATGACTTGTCAACAGCTGAGACTGGAGTTAGAGTGTGCTGTGTGAACTGGCTATAAACAAAGTGGAACAGGACATCAAAGAAGTGGTTTCATGATTCCATTACTTATGTAAGCAGCCAGGCATTTAAAACTGAGTCTTAAAACTTGCTTAAGCAACATTTTTTCTAATTATTTTATTATGAAAACCTAAAAATAGTTAAAAAAATTAGGTATTCCACATTAAGATTTTGTGTGGTTTATTTTATGTTCTTCTGAGAAGTTTTGCAGAGAGGAAGTGACAAAGAAGCTTGCCTTCTAATGCCCTTATGTTGCAGAATGCTATTCTCTACAACATAATTTGTTCTGACAGCCAAAATATTGTGTCTGGCTTCAGTTCAAACAATGTCTGATAGGTAAAAAGGAGAAGAAAATGTCAGGACAATGGCAGTGCTACCAGCTTTGTCTCAGTGAAATGATTGCTAATTTTCTCATGGAATGGTATTAAAAAGATCTGCATTAAACCCACAGGGAAAAAAAAAGATGGTTTTTCCTCTGTAGGCCAAGTGTTGAGTTTGAAACACTGGCCTAAACTAAGTTTGTCTTGTTGCTTACCTTTATTTACATAGTGCTTCGTTTAAACCCTGCACAGCATGATTTGGGTGCCCAGCATTAACATTACTGAACAATGTTTGAAGAATGTTTGTCTGCCAGACGAAGGTTTCAATTTAGAAGGGTGTGGCTGTTCAATGAAAGTATTTAGGTGTGTGCTGAAATACAGTCCCAAAGTGAGGCAGAGGTTTGTGAATAACATGGGAATATTTCACCTTCTATATCCTGCAAGGGCACAGGGATCATGCTGTCAGCTGCAGCTACAGAGAACAAGTATTTTAACTACACACTTGTAAAAAAAAATTGCTCTGAAATACATCAAAGCTGTGGTGACAAAGTATAAATTACGTTGTGTTCTATCTTACTGACTGCTCAGGTAGCACATATAATATGATTTTACTTCATCTGTATATTAAAGACTTTTCAGGTACTATCTTAAACTACTGACAGACTGCTTGGTCCAGCAGTTCAGTTTGTGAAGAGTTGGCTTTGATCATTACCAACCAAAGCCAGTTTCACAGAAGACCCAGTACTGCAGTCCCTCAGAATACCTCCATGTTGTAGTGACCACCATTCCTGTTTGGTTTGAGCCTTCATTTTCAGTGGCCTAACAAGCAGAATTGTGTGAGACAAGCCCCCAGGCCTCCACTTGTCATGTGCTAAAATAGGAGAACTTGCTCAGCTGAAGGGTCAGGGTAGGAAGGAGGGAGTTAAATAAAAGTGGAACTCAAGTATCTAAATTCTGTTCAGGCTATTGAAAGTGCTCCTAAACGTTTTTAGAACCAAGTTTTAGTAATGAATGTAAATCTGCCTTATGGGTCTTTTAATCAAGTATAGCCGGAGAAAATAATTTTATTTTGAATTAAAACATTGTATGGAAATTTTAAATCATGTAGTAAACTAGGTGACTACTCTAAAGCTGAAGGAAAAGAACTGCTAGTGTTAGTGATAATTTAATGCGTTATCTTAGTCATCTGGATTCTCAAATAGATGCATTTTCCTGTCATTTTTTAGTTATATGAGAGTAGGAAAAGAAAGACATTTTTCCCTCCCAAGCAGTCCCATGGGACGAGAGTCCTGCTTGAGCGAACGCTAGATAGGTGGTAACTTATTTCTCTCTTGGAAGGCATTGGCACTGGCAGCTCTGCCCGGCCGGCAGTGCCGTTCTGTCCCGTCCCTGACAGCGTCGGGCAGGGCCGAGTGCCCGGCCAGCCCTGTGCCCTCGCTCCAGGCCTCCATCACCTCCTTCCTCCCGGTTTCCTGCGCCTGTGCTCCGCGGTGTACCTGGCAGCCCGGGTGCCCGGTGCCGAGGTTTCNCCCGGCGCTGCGTGCGCGCCCTCTGCCGGCGGCTGCGGGCAGGGCGGCGCCCCGCGGCCGCGCGTTAAATGGCCGCGCTCCCCGAGGCTGCGAGCGGAGCCACTGAGCGCACTTGTCTGCTCGGCTGTCCCCTCCCCTCCCCGTGCTGCGGCTGAAATAGATGAGCTTTTCTCGTGTCTGAACGTATAGCTTTGCATTTCTAACGCGTGTCGCTTTCTGCTCTTTCTTTTAGAACATCTTGCACAGAATATTTCCAAGTCACACATGGAAACTTGCCAGTACTTGAGAGAGGAGTTACAGCAGATAACATGGCAAACTTTTCTGCAGGAGGAAATTGAGAACTATCAGAACAAGGTATAAAAGCATGCCAAGCTACGGCATGGTTTGTTTAAAGCATGGTATTTCCATAACACACTGCAAAATTCACTTTTTCACTGCTTTCTCCTTTCTGTCAGGAATGTATATTTCTGGGTGCTTAAAAAAAAATAATACACTAGAATCAAAAGCAGCAAGATGGTCAGGATATCCTTTGCATTTGTGATTCTTACAGATATAGGAAAAGGCATTGTCCTAAAAATCTGTCTCTGATAAATAAGGATAGGAACTTATAGGATTTTTTTCAATCGGAATTGGCACATTATTTTCTTCTCTTAATTTGTAATGTCCTGGATCAACAACAACAAAAGCTGAAGCCACCATGTTTGTGATGTGACATGCTGTGTTTTGATTTGAGTTTATAAACGCAGAGCTCCATCAGCTTTCCAGCCTTCACAGTTCACTGTCATCCCAGTTCATGCTCCAGCTGTCCCTCGGTGTTTGGGTTTTACCTGTGGAGCAGCAGCACAGTGCTGCCGTGCCACCAGGGTATTGTAAGATCTAATCAATGTTATTTCCAACGTGCCTTCCATCCACGAGCTACCACCAATTGGCTGCTTTTGGAAAATGGCCTTGGGAAGCACTGCTGAAGCACACTGTTCTTTGAACATATTTTTCATTTCTGCAGAAAAATATTTAACCTTTAGGAGTATAGCTTTTTCTACTTTAGGTGATTTCATTCTGCATTATTATCAACACTGGAAAAACTCACTACTTGCATGCCTTCTTTATGTTGTTATCAAGATGATCTTCATATATGAACATTTTTATATGTATCCTTCTGAAGATGAGCTAGGTTGATAATTTGCATTCAGTACAAAATAGAGAAGCTGACAGGAAAAATATGATCATGCCTTGCTGGTGTAAATTACTGTTTTATTTTCACGCAGTGAAAAAAATTCCCACTGAAATGACCAAAATTATTACGCTTTGACATTTTTGGCTTATGAAACAAAAGTACTCCAAGCTGGATCTCTTGTGAAATGACTGAAGAAGTCTTCCATGATTGCATTGTCACTCATCCACATGTGACTCTGGTTTTGAGGTCAATTCCCCTTGTCTTACAAGCAGACTGTAGCCAGGAGCGTTGGAGAGAACTCACTCCATTTTGTTGTTTGGGGTTTTTTTAGCTCAGTTTTACTTTCTGACAATGAGCTTTCCAAAGCTTGGTTAGTAATTTTTGAATTTCTCTTCTCTCTCAAACAGCAAAGGGAGGTAATGTGGCAGTTATGCGCAGTCAAAATAACAGAAGCTATACAGTATGTAGTGGAATTTGCCAAACGCATTGATGGCTTTATGGAACTGTGTCAAAATGATCAAATTGTGCTTTTAAAAGCAGGTATGTGGGTCAGTTTTAAGGTCTGCTTCTATTAGTTTTGCTTGAGGAAGGTGTTACATGTTACATACAGTTGTTGTATACACATATGTTCATATGCAGTAGAATGATCATTTAAAATTAAATAAGGGAAAACCTTGCAAATTGTCTGTCTTAGAAGTAACACCATATTAATTATTGTAGGGAGGAGTTCAAATCTATCTATTAATTTTTCATTTTGGACAAAAGGAGCAATGAGTATGTTAAGATGTAAAAATTAGATGAAGTTGGGGTTTTTTGGGGTTTTTTTTCTGATTGCTAATAGTGAATATTTCAAGGTAAAACTCCAGATTGTTCCATGCAAGATACTGTAGAAGTAAGTCAGGTTACAAATACTGGACCAAGTTGTTAAGGCTTGGTGAACAGAACTTCAAATGAGCTGCTTTGGCTTCAGAGACTTCATTACTCTAAAAAATTACTAGAGTTTATTAGCATTAACTAAGTTGCTTTAGCAAAAACTTCTAAATGGGTTTATGGGAATTCATTTAATTCTACCAGCAAACCAAATTATGCTCTGTTACACCACAGCACCTTAACTACTCTACTAAACTGATAATGAATGCAGAGCATTATTATTAAATCCTCACTTGCTCTTTGCACCTGAAATCTCTCCTTCCATAGTCAAACACACGCTGTTTCTGTTTTAGGGTCTTTAGAGGTTGTGTTCATCAGAATGTGCCGTGCCTTTGACTCCCAGAACAACACAGTCTACTTTGATGGCAAGTATGCTAGCCCAGAGGTTTTCAAGTCCTTAGGTAAGGAAATGTGAAGTATTGTGTCTTTAAAAAAACAAACCAACAAAAACCCAGAATAAAAAATAATAAGGTGGAAAAGCAAGGGAGAACAGGTGCTTTGGAAAATCAATCTATAGTATTCAAACAAAAGAGTTGTGGAGCTCAAACTGCTGTTTTGTAAGCTGTCATGCTGGCTCTGTCTGAGGCCAAGCTGATTGCAGGAGGTAAAACAGCTTAATTCCGTGCAGTAAAGGACTGCTGGTGCTGAAGTTCAGCATTTTGATTAGGGTAGAGCAGTTTGGACTCACTTGTTAAGAAGAGAAGCCCAGATTTCATATCTAATGTAACATTTCATATATCCTGTTGGAAAAGGCACCATATTTTAAGCTGATTTGGAATATACTGATGTTACTGCTTTGAAGATGTCAATGGTGTTTTAAAATCTCCTAAGTCCAGTTATTTGCTGGTAAAATACTGTAAATATTTTTTCTAAACTAAACTACGTACAATTTTGAAATTTTTTTCCCATGTATTTTTGCTAATTTTAAAAGGATGTATTCAGTGGGTATAGATCTGGGCTGTGAGCCACTTTGGAGGCAGGGGAAGTATGGCAGTAGAGAATGCTGGACAGTTCCTGAAGTATTCTCTGCCTCTCTAAAACACCTCAAGGTACAAGGCCAGAGTGCAAACAGTTCTGGGTTCTAAGGAAATATAACTGGATCTGCTACCAGCTGTGTGCAGAAGTTTAGGCTGGAGAGGCTGAGGAAAACCCTCGTCTCTCAGGTTGTGGTGCTCTTCAGAGCAGGGCTCACTTTAAAGACTGTGCCTGCATGTGTGACAGCAGCAGTAACCTGAGTAACACCTGTGTGAGCAAGAGAACGGACGGAAGGAGACACATTCCTCTTCTGCATGAACCATGTTCAGTCAGACCTTGGCTTCTCCCTTTGCTTCCTGCATGTCCCTTGTGTGCCTCTCTCTTCCCCCGCTGTATGCTCAATAATCTTAAAATTGGAACTTCTTAAACCCACATTTCAAGCCTTCAGTCGACACTGACACAACAAAGTTCCATTTAGAACAGGAACAAAGAGCAGTTTTGAGCTTGAAAATAAATGGCTTGAGATTTATCCATATTTACCCCATGAGAACCCAATGTAGAACAGATAGTGTGCAAAACCTTCAGAATCTTGGCTGCCAGGATGTGGGAGCAGAGTAGTACCCTCAAGGATGAGTGAGATCTCACTGCCATCACTTTACAGTCCTCCAGGAGAAGACCACCTATGAAGTGTTTTACATCTATTTCTCATCTCCATCAGAATAAATCAACAACTCTGTAGTGCTGAAGTAGTTTTAAACCATGTAACAAGAGCTTGCCTTCTTTTTGTCAGGTTGTGAAGACTTCATTAGCTTTGTGTTTGAATTTGGAAAAAGTTTATGTTCTATGCACCTGACAGAAGATGAGATAGCTTTGTTTTCTGCGTTTGTTTTAATGTCAGCAGGTAAGAGATGGTTTCCTCTAGATTTATTTGGTAGGGGTTGTTTTTATTTTGAGGCCTTATTAATGATAATGTTATGATTATCAGATATTGTGGAAATATCTTTCTGGGTGTCTCCTCACTGTTTTTTTTTTATTATTTTAATAATCACATTAAAACTTTGAATTTAGGAACCAATTTGTTAAACTGGAAGTCCTAATCTAAGCCTTTATTTTCCACATTTTCACCTTGTTGAGGACTCAGCTTCTTTGCAAAGGTTTGAATGCATTTGAGTGAGACAGGCAGTTACTGGACTCCACAGTCAGTTTTCCATGTGCGTGAGCTTGCAGTTGCAGCACAACAGAGAACTTCCAGCATTGCCATTTTAGTGTGCCTGAGGACACAGAATTATGGTGCCAGACATCCAAGTCACCCCAAAAGTCAGCCTGGGTCTGCCATGCCTGTGGCTGAAGTAAGTTAATAATCACAGGTCAATGTGCACAGTGTGCTCTAGGTCCTGGAAAGACTTCTCAGGTCAGGTGGAACTAGGTAGTGGGGCAGAATGGCAGTTTGTGCCTGGCCTGATGCCTGAGGAAGGAAACTGTGCATTCAGAGTGCAGCACAGTGCACTCAGGAGAGGTGATGGAAACTTCTGTTAGCAATAGTGGGTTTATGGAGTCTATCATAAATATGTTCTCGTGCTGTTGGCCAGAAAGGAAGGAAGTGTGTTAGCCCTGTCTAAGCAAGGCACAGAACCCTGCAGCTCTTGTCATACCAGGAATGTGGCAGCTAATACTGCTTTTCTGCCAGAAAGTTTAGCTGCTCGTTTTTTTAAGAGCTGAATCTTTGCATCTGATTCTTCTGTAAGTCACCATAAGTTCTGTAAGTTCTACTGGTTTTCTGTAAGATCTTAGCAAGAAGCTCCTCTCCAACTCCTTGTTCATTATATGATCCATTCATTTCCCAGTAAGAAGCTGCTAGCCTCATTTCGTAAACACCCTGCATTTTACAATTTCCTTAGCAAATGAATAGTAGATCTTACTGAGGCATTGCATTCTCCTAAATAAGGGCTTTATAAAAGTTAATTTTCAGTGCATGTAATAAATGTATTTTGAAACCTATTAATTTTGAAACCCATTTTCTGTATGAAAGTATATAACAAGTGGAAGGAAGGTTGCAAACAGGAAAAATGAATCTGTAACAGACTTGGTACTTCCTGGTGTGTTGTGATCATGTGTGCATTACTAGAGGTTTTAACTCCATTTATATTCAGATCGCTCATGGCTTCAGGAGAAAGTAAAAATTGAGAAACTCCAACAGAAGATCCAGCTAGCACTTCAGCACGTCCTACAGAAGAACCACCGAGAAGATGGAATTCTAACAAAGGTAAGAGTCATGCTGTGCCATGTCACAGGACTGTGAAAGAGCAGCTTCAGCTGAACACTACCCTGATCATGGGGTTAAAGCTCATATGCAGTTAATTTATTTACAAACATGGAATTCTTTGTTCAAATCAAGCTGCTCAGCTGAACCTATTTACTTAAACCTAGAAGAGGTGAAATGATGTACTAGAGAACAAGGCTGCTAATGGTCTGAAAGGGAGTATTTTTATGTGGAACTTAATGGAAAGTGATGAAGGTTTTTATCGTAGTTCTCCTACACAACACTCCTGCCACACAGAATGCTATTTCAGTGCTCCAACATGCATGCCTTAGTATTTGTGGAATCTCTGCCTGCATGGCAGTGAAGTTATAACATGCAACACACCAACTTGTTTTTCAGACTTCCGTGAGAAGTTCCCCACTCAGCCTTTTTCTCAGTTCTTCCAAATTCTGATGCCTAGGAAAAAGAGGCACTACCCTACTGTTATACTAAAGTATCTTCATGTAATTTCTCAGAAATGGGAAACTGGTGTGATGTTACAAGAAGTAAATCTGAAGAACTGGGGAAAAATAGGCACTTGATTTTACTTTTACCTTGCAGAGGTAGTTCCTTTTACACCTGCACAGCCAGAAAGCTTATGCTCCGTTTCACACCACAGAATTAGTTACAGTAGAAGTAGGAGGGTCCAGCCTGGGCACGCTGCAGATTTCCTTAATTTCAAATCCTAGCTCTTGTAATTTTCTCTCAGTGTATACTTTGGATACCTTTGTCAGAAGAAAGAGTCTTCCATATGCTTTGACACAAACACTTTACTCAGTAACTTCAGGGAGTAGCCTCATTATATTTTTGGGTACATATTTTTCACTTTATTTGGCTTAAGGTAAATAAGTCTAATCTATTGCATTCCCAGTTCTGTCCATAATATTCACAGTGGGTTTAAAAGCAGTTGGGATTGCCTTCTTCCAAGAGGATAATTTCATGAATGAAGATCCAGCCCTGAAATACTTGTTTATCAATCTAGCAAGGAAACGCAATGCCACGTTTTCCTAAGAACTTAAAAAAGATTATTTCACAAATAGCTGTGAGTCCATTACTTAAATACTTCTAGCAAATAACCATGACTGTGCATCTGAAATGTCCTTGTTAAGTAAATAATTTGGTTTGGGAGAGCTTTAATCCTTACAGCGAGATTGGGAGGCTTGGTTCCATGTATGACCGTATGACTTGTGTTCATTTCTTTACAGTTAATATGCAAAGTGTCTACTTTAAGAGCACTGTGTGGACGACATACAGAAAAGCTTATGGCATTTAAAGCAATATACCCAGACATTGTGCGACTTCATTTTCCTCCACTTTACAAGGAGTTGTTCACTTCAGAGTTTGAGCCAGCAATGCAAATTGATGGGTAAACGTATCACCTAAGCACTTCTAGAATGTCTGAAGTACAAACATTAAAACAAAAGAAAGGAAAAAAAAAGGAAAAAAAAAAAGAAAGAAAACCAAGACACTTTATATGGCCCTGCACAGACCTAGGGAGCCAACACACTGCACATCTCTTGGCGGTCGGGGTCAGGCGAAGGATGGGAAACAATGAAACAAAGTTGAACTTGTTTTTCTCATGCATATGATTTCCATTATGCCTACAAATATGGACCCTTTTTCTGTCTCAACTTCTCAATCCTTGACCTCTGTTTACACAGACTGAGGGTACTAATGTCAGAAGGTTGTTTTCTCCTGTAGTTCACTGCCCAGACTTTTGACAGAACAATCAATTTGTTGGTCAGAACAGAGTCCACCTAGTAATCAGCGACTGGTGTGCATTGCAGAGATTTCAGCATCAGTTTGCACAACTTGCTCATTGTTTCATGAAGGACGATTTTTTCTCACCTACCACTGTTTGCCAGTAGACAGAACGGCATGAAAAGGGTCCATAGCAATAGCAACAATAGCATTATAATATATTACAGGGTAAATGGGCATGAAGACTATATATAGCAAAAGAGATATTGTTTATATATTGTTTTAATTAATATAAAATGTAGTTACTGGTATAGCTTTTCTTGTTGAATTGATAAGGCACTTTCATTTTGCACCTTTTTCTTTAAATTAAATGCTAGCGTGTTCATTGTTGTGTTGCATGTGCACCAGAAATTCAAGTTTAACTGAAAAAGGTTTGGCAGGTACTGGTACATTGGGAGGTATTTATGCTGCTGTTTTCCATGTTACTTTTAAAGAGAGGCTGGTCATATCCTGAAATGGTTACAGATTTTTTTAAAAGAGTTGAAAATAATGACAATTTTCTACATTAAAATAATCTTTTCAGAAGTTAAATGCAAAGGTACTTTGATTTTCAAATCTTTCAAACCTGGATATTTCAAAGTCAAAAGCCTCATTTTCAAAGGTTCTGAGTTTCCACTGTCAGAGTTGAACTAATTAATTACAGATCATTTACAAATTAGTAACAGAGCATCTTTGAAAATCAGGCTATTAAATAGTGTATTTCTGCCCACCACAAATCCAGGTTTGAAAGTATTTATTCAAGTCTGTATCTACAGTAAAAGTACGCGTGTATGACATGCTTGCGGAAAAGCAATTTTTATACGTAGTATTACATACTTTTGTACTCCATATCGTAAACAATGCCTTCAAATGCCAAGCTGTAGCCTATCGAAGTCCATAGGTTTGTCTTTGACTTTAGTGAGATGAGACACAGTGACCCCTGTTCTTCCAGCATCCAGCAGCTCAGTTTCAGGGAGCTGAACAGAGAAGTCTGTTCTCTCCTTGTTTAAAAAGACGCACTTTAAAGTTGATCAGATGGGGACAGACTGAGAAAGGAAAGGTACACTGTTGCTAGAAAGCATTAGTTTGTACTCAGTACAAGCCTGGAAATTTTTACTATCAGAAACCTGCATTCTGTAATTCTGATTCCTGTGTTGCATAACCAACCAATAAGCTGAATCTTGCAGTGTTATTATCATTCCCTTCAGGAAGAATTCTGTCTCTGAGCAAAGCTGGCAGTAAATGTAGTTCTGAAGGAAGCAGATTCACATAAACAACATCACAAATTAAACTGGCTGTTTGAGCCAGAAGTGTATAATTGGGTTTGGATCAGATGAAGATGCATAACTGTATGCCCTGTAGGCCATCACAATTACAGTTTTGATGAAGTACCTAAGAAAAAGCTGGGAACATCAAAAACTGAAAAGGAATGAGACATAATGTGCCCTACTGCTTTAACTTCCAAGGGTAAACAGTCTCATATATGTTACAGTTGTTGAGAAGTAACAAGTGAATAGAAGCACACTGAAGCCTAAGTATTTTAAAAAGCAGAATCAGATCAGCGGGTTCTTACTAGCAAAATATAGGTTTATTCTATGATTTGAACATGTTTCCTTTGGGGTCAAATTGAGACATATATCCGTGACACTTATTAGAAATGTTCCAGTCTAGCACATCAGGGAAGGTTACAGCTATCACTCATCTCCAGGCTTGGAAAGGAGGGCTGGAGGAGAGCATCACACTTCCTTCTCAGAGCAGTGTGCCCTGGAGGGTGGGAGGGGAGCACCTGCAGGCTGTGAGCACTGCCAGGGAGGCAGGAGAGGCCTTTCGGAGAAAGTCCACGGAGCTCTTTTCCCTGCCCCATCCTGCTTGCCCCTGAGGAGGGCGGCTCACAGCCCAGCACACGCTCTCTGCACTCCCACTGAAACACTTCTCCTAGGATCATTGTTTACTTTATTGGAGTAACTGGCACGATATGGTACTTGCATTCTAATGCCTGTTCCTGTTTTTGAAGCACCCCTTTTAACTAACAAATGTTTTCTGAATGTGACCAGCCTTAGGTGCTAGTCCTGTAAAGATCAACTAAACTTAATCTCAGTGTCAACTAATGAATAGTGAAGTAAGACCTGTACTTTTTTAGAGAGTGAGATACACCTCCTACTTCTGACAGTGTAGACTACCAGGCAAAATATTTGGGGATTAGTTTTCAGTCACATCCTGTTCTTACCTTTTCATGGTGAATATTAGTACTTCACCAGGCATCTAGGTGTCAGTGGTTTTGTTTGGAATCTGTTTAGCATATTTACATTCATAAATCATTGACAGTCTAAGTCTTGGAGCATTTTCTAATAAAATACATAACAATAAAAAGGTTTTAAATAGGGCCTTAGCGAAGAGTGATATTCCAGGCTAGAAAGCACTGTTGTTTTTGTTTGTGGGAGCTCATGTGTACTGGGACCTTGTTAAATCAGGCTGAACGTACACACTCCAAGGAACTCTGTTTTCCTGGCCACAGTTAACAGTCACTTGGCAACAGAGTATAATTTTTGGGTTACTCTTCACCGATGAGGAAAAAAGGGATACAGCAGAGGAGATGTACTGATCGGACATCTGTTGCCAAGGAGGTTTTTATGCAAGGGGACTCAAAGTAACACCAGAGTGGCTGGTCGGAGATGGCCATGTAAGAACCCAGCGCAGCAGAGGAGACGCTCTCTGTAAAACCCCTGGGACTGTGGCCTGGTATCAGGTGATCAACCAGTTCCAAACACTGGAGGTCAGTGGATAGTCACATGAGTATTTTCATCACCTGCCCAGTTCACTACAAATAAAAACACTAGGATAGCTGAACGTAATATTTTAAGTTTGGATGACCTAGTCCTTAGAGTCTGCAAAGATATTTTCCTTAGGAGTTATATAAATTGGAGATGTTTTCTGGCTTTCTAGGAAGAGCTACTAGACTATACTGTCATCTGAACCACCCTAATAGATGTCATCACCTCCAGCATTTTATGATGTATGGAATTAGGTAAAAAGGGAGGCTGGTTTTAAGTTTGGTTGTTCTTTATTAGCATGTCTTAGTATGAATACCAAGATATCTGTGTATGTGCACCTGTGTGTGTGAGAGAGTCCATTGTGTGCGCACATGAGTGTATGCGTGGGATGTGTGAGCGGCTGCTTCTAGGCTGTTAAGTGTCAATGGAATAAAGAAAATGTATTCAAAATACTTAAGTCAAAAATAGAAGGTGGTAAAAAGATTTATTCTATACAAAGCCTTGTCTGGACCACTTTAGAGAGACTTCTATTTTTTTAACCCTTCTATAAATGTTTGATGGCACTTGAATTATTCCTGCAATAAAATGTGATTTGTGTAAACATTAAAAAAAAAGATTTTGTAATGTGAAACAATGAAAGAAAGTAATGTAATTTTTCTAAAAAACAAAAAAAATCACAAACGAACGAACTTTGTATTATTTTCTTGATGGAATTTGTCTATTTGTCTTTGGAAAACTTTTTATTTCATTGAATGTGCCATAGTAGAGGTGCGTTTTTCTTTTTCTTTCTTTTTTGTTTTTTATTTTTACATTTTAGATTAAAGGAATAGCTGTGTTCCGACATTCCAAAACGCAAGATGACATAGCAGTCATGATTAAAAGGTTTGATTAGTAAGCTTCAATCATTGTTGCTTTTTTTGCACATGTTCTTCATTCCTCTACAGTGCAATATGTACATAGAGCACTTGCGGGTGTAACCTTGATCCCTCAGGGAAAAATACATATTTGTACAGGATTTTTCTTTTTTTTT
>WBMY01005916.1:855036-897836 GCA_013397315.1 Donacobius atricapilla
GCTAAGGAATGTCGATTGAATCACTTGTCTGTTGTTGAGGGGCAGCCAGATAATAATCCTAAACCACTGTCACAAAACATTGTTTAAATTTTGTGCCCTTTTATTATTTAAAAAAGAAAAATAAAAGTTATTTTCTGACAGTTCTTTGTGCTGATTGGTGAAAAAAAGGGTAAATAGATAAGCACCTTATGATTGACTTAACTGTGAATGACAATCCATCTCGTTATCAACAAGAGAAGCCCTATCATTTTGGAGCTGGGGTTATAAGTCAGAAACTAATGTGCTCAGGGATCTTCTAAAACTCTTCAACAGGGTGGCCAGTACTGCTGGTGGAACAAATTACTTTTTAAAAAAATATGCTAGTATTTCTTCCCTTCCCCCTCCCCCCAGGCACAAGAGAACTGGATATTTTTTTTAACTAAATGCTCTATGTGTGCCTCATTCTCTTGCTCACTCTTGGAGTAGACCTGCTTTTTGGTTGGTATTGTGCTCAAAACAGAAGTACTCCAAATAGTGCAAAGATTTTACAATTATATTTTAGAAAATAAATGCTGACCCACTAAATAAATGATTGAAATTAATTTCAATACCCTCTGGACATTTTTATAATGATAGGACTACTTTTCCAGCTGAAATTCAGTGTTCTGCAATAGAAAACAGCTTTTTTAGTATTTCAAATCTTGTCAAAGAAAATGAATCAGTTCATGAGAATACAGTAAGAACGAAAAGGTCTAGGTTAGGTTTCAGCAGTGAGGTCACATAGAAAGGAACACAGATCTGCAGGAATACAAGAACAACACTTCAAATGTTGTCTGTTGTTGTTGCAGACGTTTCATGATAAAGCCAAAACCTGACTGGAAAGAAACACTGAGGCTGAAGAAATTTTCATATCTTGTACATCAAATACAGCAATTCCAAGTGATTTTACAATGGCACCAAAACCCAGCAATGTTTAGGAATATCCCAGTGCCAAACTATAGGATGCTGGAAGCCTGTCCCAAGTAGCTTTGTTTTGTGGCTTCACATTCTTTGGGAAATGCAAGTAGAAAAGCCAATGAACAACTACGAACAAAATGAGCAAGACTTCAACACTTGGGTTACGTTGGAAAGAGAGTGAATTTGATTTCTCCATCAAATCTGTCTGCTTGGAGAAAGCCCCAGTTTTACGGTGTTTTTGAGGTTTTTTTCACGGGTATACGGCTTCCAGTTGGTGACTCTAGATTGCTGGATAAATAGGGAGCCCGTTCGTACGGTTCCACAGGCTGGCAGCCGGGTTCAGCTTGGAGTGGCCGTCCCAGGCAGCCGAGCCTTAGCAAGTACCATCAGCTGGTGTTCGGGCATCTGCAGCACGGAGAATTCCTGCTGCTGCCTCACAGCACACCTATTCTTACATACCTGCACATCCGTTAAACACTCCTGCCGTGGACAGCCTGTAAGATGTTTAACTGTGTAGTGGGATGATGCAAGCATGACAATACCTTTTTTTGGATTGGCATAAACAATCCCCAGTCTGTACTTGATGAACAAAACAGGTTACACAGTGTAAGCTGTGCAAATGACGTGTATTTTTTTTTCCCTAGACATTCCTAAACTCCTCAATGTAGATAAATCTATTAATATAAATGCCAGAAACAGCACTTACTATATCCAAAAATAATAAGCAAATTTCTCTCGAGTATTCATTGTATGGAGTTCTACCTGTGCTAGCTGATTCAGATTGCACAGAACATCTTTATTTTCCTTAGCTGGAGAAATATAACTATTAGAATTATTTTTTAATTATTAATACTAATAATATTTATTACTTTTAAAGTTACATCCATTAATATATTTGAATTTTAGCTTCCTTATTTCTTTTTGTTTAAATATTCCTGTCAGTAAATCATTTGGTGGAAATGAGGGCAAATGCATACGGATACCAAATACAACAACAAAAAGAAAAGTTTTAAAATGTAAATGAGTATTTATTTAAAAATCCTTGCAGTATGTGCTTTAATTCTAGTACTGTGATAATGGCTTGCTACATAATGCTAAGTCACTGGACTGGAGGGGAAAAATACGTAACATAATATACAGTCTGTCTCTGGAACTTTATTCAGGTACTAAGTAGAATTTTAACATCTAAACAGAAGCTGTATTCTACCTTTTCCATCTATAATGTTGCTGTTTGGTTTGGGGGGTTTTTTGCCTTTATCATTGGTAGAATATAGCAATAACTTTATAGCAATAAGTAGGCTATCCAAATAAGAAACAAAACATGATAAAGGCTTCAGATCAATACTCATAGGCTCACTTCTTCTGCCACAATATTCACTTGTATGTCTTCCCTCATAATCCTATTACTTCTTCAAGCTGAACTTCACAATCAAGTTGTTCAGCTTGATGTGTGACATCAGACATTGCTAACATCTGCATGTTTTCAGTGTTCATACGTCCTTCGTATACTTGTGTTCTATGTGAGTGTTTCTCAAGGTTTCTGAAAGCACAAGCTCTGTGAGCTACATTTCTGCACAGGGCTCTCTGTGTTGGAATTGACTTAGGTTTCCTGGGGCAGGGAGTGTGAATCCGCTGGAATTATTGGCAGCATTTCCTAACTGAAGGAACCGAGCTGCTTCAGGTACAGGGGAACTCTTCAGCGCCGGGCGGCTCTTGCAGCTCCTCGGGGCTGGGGGCTGAGCTGCGCCCGAGTTCCCAGCCCAGCGCCCCGCTGTAGCCAGCCCAGGCACAGGTAGCGCGCTGGAGAACCGAGCTGGGCGTGCCTGGCAGCGGGTTTTGGTCAGAATCTAAACTTGGGCAGCGTTCGAACAACCACTTGTGACTTTCGGTTTGAGAAACACTACCCTGAATTACCCCACAAAGTCTTAATGTAGATGCACAAACTTTACAGGAACTTGCAGTCTGTAACGCTATCGATATCTAATGCAGAGAATTCATAAGCAATACAGTGAATTTTATTTCACAAAAAGGCATACGTACTGTACACCTTTTTAAATCCAAAATGTTCCTCATTTCTACATTGATTTAGAAACAAGTTACAGAACAGTGGTCACTATTTGAAGTATTAGGACATTAACTGGCTGCTTCTTTCTATGTAACTGTATTGTCTGCCTGCTCCTTTTCTGGAGATGTGTTTTTGTATTGGATGTTTGGGCCAATGGGAGGCTTCAAGCTACAATGTATTTTCCCAGATTAAATATATTTAACATATGACAAACCCCAGACAAGGCTTTTTAAAATGTATAAAGAACTGCAGTGTTAGGTGGTTTATTTGCAAACTGTTTTCAATGTTGTCCATTTTTATGGCACCTTTAACAATATTCTTGTTTCCAAAGTACAAAAAAAAAAAAAAGGTTAAAAATATTCTAGCCATAACTGAATGTCAAGCAATAAAAACAAATGACTTTTTGTGCATAGATTTAAAAGAAATACAAGTTTTAGACATCTGCATGTAAATGCAATCTCTTGTTTACTGCTTTCTTAAACTTGAGCAACTGATTCCTTATTTTACTACTAATTTAAGGACTTGTAATGGCCTGTAAACATTTTATCTTGCTCTATTCTTTCAACTCTAACTTTGTCTCTGCTTTGGAGTCATAATATTTAATGTTGTTCTGCTCACCTCTATACAGTTAACTTTTTGCTTTCATTCTGTATAGATAAAATTATACTATAAACAGCCTACACAGTGCAAATATTTATCTGTTTATCAAATACCACATTATGCTGTATAATATCTGTTTTACTATATAATCTATTTTAGACATAGCTGTTTAGAACTAGAGTGTGCTATTTTTGTGTTTTTCTGACGTGTGGTGCTAGATAAGTTACTTTTGTGAACAAAAACAAACCCCTTTTATTCCTAGACAATACCACCTTTGGGTCTTGTTAATTTCACTGAGTATAACTATATATAAATATATATATTTGTGTATATATATATATATACACCAACATATGCCCAACAAGTACCTGTATCAGAGTACAAGATTTGGGACATGGTTTTCTCTTTAAATGCATAGTGTCATTATATAAATTATTCTATAGTATATTTAATAAGGAGAAAATTACTTCAGCGGTACAGATACTTGATATCAGTGTAGAATTTTTTTTCTACATTATTAACATTATTAATGATTAACGTAATTGAAATCGTTCTGTCCAGCTTGTTGTCCTTTTGGTTACTAAAACAGTCTGCCTGTATTGTATCGAGAATAAGAAAAAGATCTAATCTACCAGGATAAAATAATGACAATATGCTGTCTGTCTGAAAGGGAGGTAGTTATTTGGTTGTTGGGAGAATCCTATCCTGTTGTTGCATTGGGAGTTTATCGATGTGATCCTGCTGGGTGCCTTCCTCCCTCCTCACTTTAAATAGGATCTGTACAACTCAGACTGCGGATGTTACTGGGCCATGCCCACACACTTAACTCCAGTGGCTGTAAATAGGAATGGTCTGGAAATCTGCCGAGATAGATGGGTGGCTAAATTCACTCCCTGGATATGCTCTAGATACCACGCAGACATATCCAAGGACAGCCAGTAGCAACTAAAGTTGATTTAAGAAGTGGAATTTGCAACATTTTGTCAGGTATGGGGGTTTTGTTTTTATTTTTTCATGTATACCTTAATTTACGTAGTCGTATACCCTTCAAAATATTCCTATCCCCTGTTCCTTTCATTCTAGATATTGTTTTCACGTTCATTCTTAAAAAACGATGGATATCAAATATCTAACTAAGGAGGTAATTAACCTTTTAAATATTTATTAGAATTTTTCTGTAATATTACTGAATTTATAAGATCTTTAGCAAAGATTTTTGAGCAATTTATTAATAACAATGTTTCTGTTTACTGCACTTTTTGATAATAGAAGGTAGTGAATTTTAAAGCCATGGTTCTTGGCTTCCATGCACTGCTTTTATACCCTCAATCCAAGGAATATATATATATAAATAATTTTTTTTAAACAGCAAACATACTGTTGACCTAAAAACAAAAACAAACTTTACTGCACCATGGGTATATTTTCATAAGTGGAATGTTTAACTGCAAACACTATCAGGACAATTATAAAAACCTCTTGAAGCTACAATCTTATTTAAAGATAAGCCATGACAATTTTGTTTCCCTTCTTGATTTAAGTCACCTTTTGATATTTTCAAAGAGAAAAGGACTCACTCTTAAATTTGTATGTTCCAACCTATACGTAATGCCAGGAACACATTCTCCCTATTGTTTTAGTAGTTTGATATATTTATGCAAAACTATTTGGTTAACATTTATCCTCCCTCTTTACTAAACGTTCAACGTACCAACGCCAGAATAAATGCTGATTACAAATATACATCAGATTGAAGACAAAGCACACAGACTTAAAAACCTCGTTGAGTGATACGCTCAAATTTCTGTAAATACACACGAGTTTAATGCAATTATACTGTACATGTAAATATGTGCTGTTATGTGTACAGTATGTATAAATTCCTTTTCTAGCCACGATAAAATGTAAGCCATCAAGAGGAATACTAAAGTGGTATTGTACTAAACCTTTGCTAATGATCTTTACCCAATCACTTCACTTCTCCCTTCATAGACCTTTCCAACTCACTCTTACGATAGCCTGCTTATATTCAAGTTTGTTATTTTACTTGGTCCCGAAAAAAGTATTTTGATTCATTTTGTAAATATGACTGTAAAAATAAGAGATTTAATGTTGTCTTTTAAATACTCCAATTTTCATTCTAATATGAATGTTGTTATATTGTACTTAGAAACTGTACCTTTAATATTACATTACCTTTATTAAGTGCATTGAACACATCGATTTTAGATGTGCTTTATGTACTGTTATCCTGTAATAAAACTTCAGCTTCTAATGGAAAAATCTGTCTTAATTTTTTTTGTCAGTCGCATCTTCCTTGTTTTTCTGATTTATGGTTTATTAGGTTTAGTCCTTTAGGAATGCACTGATACAAAATTAGACTACACATACATTAGAGCTGTTTTAGCATGTACATCACGTTTTGTTTGGCAGCAGGGAAACAAGATGACCCCCAAGCCCTTTTTAAGCTCCCCTTTTGGCCAACAAGAGCTTTTAACCTTCTCAGAATGAACGTGGATTAATGTAGCTTCCCTCTATTCAAAGGTGTCTTGTTTGAAATCACAGTTCACTACATCAAGTACAAAATCTGAGAAATATGGCACAAAACCCTCCCAGTGAACTCTCCCAGCAGAAATGCTACCTCAGGCCAGATCTAAATGAGGATTTGGGTATCAAAATTGAAGTTTTAGTACAATTTAGGCATCAAAAGTCAAAGGTGCAACTCCCCTCTGCTGTGCTAACTTTGGGAACACCTGAATGTGTCAGCAGCATGCTTGGTCTTAAGACTTCAGGCATGTGAAATTCTCCTTCTGCACCTACTCAGAAATGCCTCAGTCTTGACAGAGCTTTTAACAGCTCAGTATTTATATGCCTGACCATGATCCAGAAATAGACTAGCATTCATCTTTGAAGCACTGTATCGGGAAGCAGCCTTCACCTACAGATCAACTCTACAAAAAAGTAGTGTAAGTGATAACTCTCAGAACAGTAGCACTAAGCGGTGCCATGTGCTCTACAGCAGCTCCATGTCTACAGCAATCCAGACACTGAAAACAGATTTAATTTTCGTATCCTCAGGACATGATTCCTGCCCAGTCTTCCCAGTCACAGGAGAGTTTCTAACCACCAAGATACAGGTTATGGAACAGCTTTTTAAAGAACTGTATAGTACAGTATGAAACAGAGGAATTTTTCTGAAGTGAGACAAACTGAAGACTCCTTCCTGTGCCTGCCCGTAAGGAAAGCTAAACTGTACGGTAGAAGGTGGTGGGTTTGACCTCTGATTATTTCACAGAACCACAGGATTGCTGAGGGTGACAGGGACTTCAGGGGTCACAAGTGGGGCCTCCTTGAGCTGGTTGCCCAGGACTGTGCCTGGCTTTTGAGTATTTCCACGGATGGTGACTCCAGAACCTCCCTGGGCAACCTGTGCCACTATTTCGTCATTCTCACTGTGCAAACCTGTTTCCTGATGTTCATGTTTATGTCATGAAAGTACAAAGATCACGAGTAGAAAGTAGTACTATTTTATAAAAACACCCCCCAGATACTGCAGATTTTAGAGAGATGCAGCCAGAAGTGAGATTTAAGCTGCCCCATTCACCGTTCTCATAATTCAACTGTTACCATACCTTGGTTGGGAAGTCAGATCACTCCTCACAAGGGGGCAATTCCACGGCGAGGCTCTGGGTGGCTCTATCCACGGGGATAGAAAACGTTTCTGCTTCTCTGAGATAAATCAAGAGAGCAGAATTAAAACTGCTGTCCTTAAAACTGATCTGCAAGCAAGCTTGAAGACTCCCTTGGTGGGTTTGGAAATAATTCTGAATCATCTCTTTGAGTTTTCATGTATTTGTGCAATAGTGCCCTGTTTCATCACAGGACACCAGGTACACACTCTGCCCTCATCATTCCCCCATCTTTAGAGTAGTGACCGGCATCACCTCTTCTTGTAACACCACAAGCAAATGAGTTTCCATCACCCAGACCTGTGGGTTCTTAGAATACCCGAATTCCACATTTTACCACATTGGGAAGCCTGCCCATCAGTTAAAAAAAGGTTTTGCCGGCTCTGTTCACGAGAAGTGAGCCTAGGAAACTGAACGCCTAAGAGAGGAAGGAAGCTGATGAACGCAGCCGCCTCTATGGGTACTTCACCCCTCACACGCGGCTCCAACCCCTCAGTAACAGGCCGCCCCCCGCCTCTGCACACCCGGAGCGGGAGGAGCCACCCGGAATCCCCACCCTNCATTTGCCGTGGCCGCCGCTGTGGGAGCGGGAGCAGCGCGGCCGGGCCCGGGAGTCACGGCCTGCTGCGCTGGCACGTTGTTCGTGTTTCTAACACGGAAAGCCCCGCCAATACGTATTTCGGTTCTCTAACCCTAGAGAGGCGAAGTCGGCTGGAATTAGTTTGTGACGTGAAACGTAAATAAAATCTTTGTTTGTACCCTTCACCGTAGTTAAGAGGGTTGGAATTGTATAAACCCTATTCACTTGAATGGCTATGTAAGGAAAAGGTAATATAGAAGGTCAGATAATCGTAGAAGACAAGAACGAATCTTTTTTAAAAAGTAAAACGGTGTATTTTTCTCAAAAATCCCAGCGATTTTGACTCAAGGTTTGTTTTTGACTCATGAACATGTGAAAGTAAAACTCTCATCAGAATTTCTCTCACCATACCTAGAATTGATATCTTGTATTAATGAAATTCTTTTATACTTTGAAGAATATGTATTTTACTACTGAAGAACATAAGGCATTAGTACATAAGTAACTTACATAAAGAGGAAATCTGGAACCACTGTGTAGGTGGCCTCTTTCTTTCATATAAAATGAATTCTTGTTTTTTTTTCTCAGGGGCAGATATGGCCTTTAATTTTTGTTTTGCAATATATTTATTTTTAAATTTTCTTTTATTAGGGATATTTCACCAAAAAATGGCCAAGAAGTATTTTTCTCCCATGAACTTTATGAAAAATATTCCTTATCTCCGAGCCTCTCTGAACTGTGGCATTTATCAAACAGGTATATTGTTTTATCATTTTGTGCTCTTTGCTGTCATCCTATGGCTACATCCCCAAACTGTTTTGGGGAAAGCTGCATGTCTGGCACACAAGGGTTTGTTACTGACTGCTTGGGCCAGCTGTTGGCCTGTGCTTTATCTATTGTGAAACCTCAGCAGCAGGAGTCCGAGTTGAGTCCTTTGGTCTGGGAAATGAAGCTGNCCGAGCCCGTGTCCCCATTGGTCGGTTCAGAACACCTGACCCATACGCCGGGCGCTGATTGGTCAGCACCCTGAGGCGGCCTTGCACGGCGGTGAGACGGGAACCGCGAAGCTCCAGCCCTGAGGGCTGTGCCAAGATGNAAGTAAAACTCTCATCAGAATTTCTCTCACCATACCTAGAATTGATATCTTGTATTAATGAAATTCTTTTATACTTTGAAGAATATGTATTTTACTACTGAAGAACATAAGGCATTAGTACATAAGTAACTTACATAAAGAGGAAATCTGGAACCACTGTGTAGGTGGCCTCTTTCTTTCATATAAAATGAATTCTTGTTTTTTTTTCTCAGGGGCAGATATGGCCTTTAATTTTTGTTTTGCAATATATTTATTTTTAAATTTTCTTTTATTAGGGATATTTCACCAAAAAATGGCCAAGAAGTATTTTTCTCCCATGAACTTTATGAAAAATATTCCTTATCTCCGAGCCTCTCTGAACTGTGGCATTTATCAAACAGGTATATTGTTTTATCATTTTGTGCTCTTTGCTGTCATCCTATGGCTACATCCCCAAACTGTTTTGGGGAAAGCTGCATGTCTGGCACACAAGGGTTTGTTACTGACTGCTTGGGCCAGCTGTTGGCCTGTGCTTTATCTATTGTGAAACCTCAGCAGCAGGAGTCCGAGTTGAGTCCTTTGGTCTGGGAAATGAAGCTGTGTGAGCACTGGTGGTACAGGTAGTGTGGTTTTTGCAGTTCTGGTGTCATTTTTACATTTCCTTCAGATGAGGAAGTAGAGTAACATCTGTTTCACATGGTGAAAAGTGTGGCTCATGCTGCTGGATCTCAGCATTTGGAGGACTGTGTGTTATTAAGCTTCATGATGCCTGGTGGATGAGCCTTCACCCTGGCAGAAATGTGGATGGGAAACCATGTAGGGGGGGCATTCAGCATGTGGGGAGATAGTTTTTTCAAGAGGGGAATTACTGTGTTTTGATGAACTGACAATGAGAGTGTGCATTTGAGGGAGCTGCCTGTTCTTCATCCCACATCTTCAGCTAGAGAAGGCTGTTCTGGTTCATATCTATTGGAGCAGCTTCCCTTGAATTGCCAAGAGAGGAGCACGGCCTCCCAGCTCGTTACTGGTACATCTGAGACTGCTGCGGGATTCTTCCTTAGAAGAGTTTCTGGAGTGGACACTCAGGAGCAGGATTGTGGTCAGCTGTGTGTGGTTCGAGTGGGTTTACAGCCAGGAGAAGCCAGGGAGATTGCACCTGGTAAAAATCAGAAATTGATGGAGCTAGGCTGTGTGGCCAGAGTCAAGAGGAAGGTAAAATAAACAAGTATAACAAGTGTGAAAGTAAAAGCTGGAGGAAATTTGCTAATTTTGGGGAGTTTCTCATAGATATTTATGAAAGTGTATGTTCTCTTGGTGTAAAAGCAGTGAAAGCAGGTTGCTGATAAAATGAAGGGGAAAAACTTAAGCCGTCAGCTCAAATAAAGTATAATGCTGTAAATATGGACAGAAAAGCTCTGTCAGATTATTTTGGTTTGCAGCCCAATGAAGACTGTGACAGCAGTGCATACTGAAATGATCTTGATGTGCTGCCATTTCATTCAGTGCTGAATATAGCCAATTTAAGCTGCTAGAATTTCTTGATGTTCTTACACTGGCATATCTGAGTCAGCATCTTGTTGCTGCTACAGCTTAATTAAATTTGCCAGTTTGTGCCACAAGGATGGACACGTTCTCATATTTAGAGAGACAGCTGTGAAGTGTTATTAAGAACTGTGGATGTGATACTGCTGGGTTTGAATGACACTTGAGATGTTTTCTACTGCTGAAATAGTATCTTAAAAATATGCTTTTTCCAAAATCACCAGTTAATGTTCATTTTGTTAGCCTTAAATATTCTCTCTCTTTAGTACAATTGTTTTAAATAGGCCAGGGCTAGGCTGGTTGGCCTTTGTTTACTGCAGTTGTTTTAAGAATGAGCTTTATGTTACTTCCTTATTGTTGTTAGAACAGCCATGGCCCTTGCCCTAGCCTACTCTTATTTTTGGTGACTGATTCCAACATTGTTTAGAGTAGAAAATTAAATGCTTGATTTGTGTACTCTGTAAGAATTTCTTCATTGAAATCTGGAATTTGTGTTGTTACAATGAAATAATTTTAATTTCCTTCTTCTGCAGTGAAAGAAAGATTTAATTAGAAAAAGCCTTTCTCCTTTACTATCAGAACTGACTGACAAGTCTGACCTTTCTGAGTGCAAACAGTTTCTGAACAGTGGCCATCAATGACTGATGAAATTTGGAGATTCTTTATCTTTTCATTAATAATGTCTTTTTCCAGAACAAGGAATGTATTTCATATTTAGCTTGTTAACACCATTTTTGTTTTTTCAAAAAGAAAACCCTACCTTGTTTGTTTGTTTTTAAACCAGTTGCAGACCTGCTGCTGGCACTGAGGGTTAGTCTGATTGTGCAGGTGAAGTTTCAGAATAGGAGCAGTCCGCAGATAGGAACTGGAGTAGCCGTGTCTCTCAGAGCTTGCCCAGCTGCCTTTATTGTTCTGACCAATATCAGTATTTATGCGAAGACTGCAGATTCATTCATTTGTTACTTTTCTTTCAGAGAGGCAAAGAAAAATGCGGAGGCATTGGCAAACTCTTCAGAAAACAGACAGACTTGCAGCACTCAGGCTGCAGAGTCCCTGGAGGTGGAGGCTGAAAGCCTGGCTAATGACCATCCTCTTCCAGAGCCCAGACTCCCCTATCCATTTACCTCTTGTTTGACTGAGAAGGAGCAGAAAACATACTTGTATCTGATGACTAAGTTCTCAAAAAAAAGAAACCATTTCCAAGTTGATGCAATGAGTCAAAGGGAATTTTTCACATATATGGTAAGAAATTAAAGCATGACCATCACAAAGGGAGTAATACAATTTTTGTCTTACAAAGAATAAAAGGGAAAAATTGATTTTCAGTTCAATTTTCATAATTAATTTGTCATAGAAGTCATGTTACTGTGAAAGGTAGTAAAGGTTTGAAGTATTCAGGATAAGCTTTTTAATAGAAATCAAGTGTATCTGGTTATTTCATTGAAATTGGGGTTTTGTGGCTTTTTTGTTCTGTTGAGGTTTTTTTTTAAGTGATCTGAACAACTGAGGGTAAGTGTAGCTCTTTGACAACTGACCAAGCAGCCCCCTAGCCCCCCCAAAACCCATTTTTTTTCCTGAGGAGGAAGTTAAAAGTCGTTCTTACTGCAGTTTTAGCATTTCGCAGTGGCACACAGCAGCGTTGGGCAGTGTTGGGCCATGGGTACACGCCGAGTGATGTTGGCCAGCCCTGGGAGCTGTGTGCTGCCCTGCTGAGTTCTCCCCTGCTGCTCGCGCTCAGCAGCGTGCTTAAATGGGCCACCTTCATGTTGGCATTGTAGTTGAGTCCTGTGAAATACATTTAATTGGCTAGTTAATTAATTAATTAATCAGCAGATCGTTTTGAGCCATTGCATTTGGTTTCCCATGCTTTCTTATTAATGCTAATTTATTTTATGCTGTAACAATGGAAATATTGTTTCCAGGCAATTGTTGTTACTTACGATTTCTCATGAAATCGGAACTCGGATATCTTCGTGACTTTTGTCGTGTAAACCTCATCAACCATGTCTTCTAACCTCTCTGATTATTAGTCACCATACCAAAAGGCACTTGCTGTTTGCTGGGGATGGTATGTTGTTGGTTTGGGGTTTTTTTTAAGGAAATGGGCCTTGCAACAATTCTTTTTACTTAAGTGAAACTGAACATTTGCCAAATTGAGTAGCAAGTAGAATGTATTCCTTCCCTCCTATCATTACCTGTACTGTCTCTCTGGAAATTTTGTTGGTTACACGTTTAGCATAGAGGATTCTGCTTTGTCTTAAAAATAGATTTTTCCTTCTCCCAGCAAATGAAAGAAGTAGTAAACAATGAAGTTGCAGAATTTATGAAATTTGCCCAAAACGCTGCAAAGAGCTGCGCCCAAGATTATGATGCCATCTCTGAAGATGCACTGTGTTATACTGAGGTAATTATCAATGTCGTGCTTAATTGCAGCCCTTCTTTAAAAATCATCATGGGACCATGATTAGGATATGTAGAATCACGGGATGTGGTGGTCCCTGCCCTGCTGATTTCGTGTTGGGATGAGATGAGGAAGTGGCCATTTCCCTTGGGCTGCACAGTGCGGCTTGGCCCGTGCTTCACTGTAGTGTTAAAAAAATGTGATAGAAGGGAAATCAATTTTATAATACTGCAAAAATATTTATTAATCAGATAAATAAATGTATATTCGGGCAAGGAGGAGCTGCATTTGAAGTGTGCATTTCTGTTAAGAAGTGGCTCCAAGCTATTCGCTGCTGAACAGAATGTGAAGTTTTCCTCCACAGGAAAGCTTAGTAGCATGTCACAGTAGTGTGTTAGAGTCACTTTAATTAGAACTTGCTCAGGCTTTAATCATGAAGTTCACTCTGCAGGTTTATGCTGTGTTAAATATCCACTTTGATGATTCTAAAATCAAACATGAATGCAACTTCATGGGTCATTCTTGGGTTTATAGCACATTTTTGAAAAAAAATCCAGAATATAGGTTCATTAAACTTTCCCATTACTGGGCTAACACAGAGTTTGGGCACATGTGAAGACAAACATCCTGCTTTCTTTTTTTTTTGCCCCCTAAATATTAGGATTGGCTTTGCAATTGTGTATCTTGTCATCTGGTCACAAAATGTGTCTCCAGACTTCAAGTCCTATTTATTGTTAATGCCCTGACTTAAAAATGAAATAAAGACCCATATTTTGTTTTAACCAATACTGGCCGAAATAAGGCATTCTAGTTACTAAATAAAATCTAAATATCCTAAATACCTAATTCAGGTATTGTAAAAAATGATGTGGAGTTGATGTGCTACCAAGTTTCATCACAAATGGAATCATCCTATGCCTTCACCTTTGTGACTTTTGCCTAGGCTTAGTGTAAGCTGGGTAGTAACACCAAAGATATTACTTCCTCTAAAAGCCAAGACAAATAACTAAAAAGGAAATTACCTGGTTTAACACATTTCAGACTGTACTAAACCATGTTTTTAATGATCAGCCTGAGCTGTGTGCATACATGGTGAGCCTCCCTTAGGCAGGGCTGAGGAGAATCTGGGATATATTGCAGTTCTCATAGCACTGATTGTAAGGGCATTAGAGATCTCTGTTGGTACCTGCAAGTTTGTAAATGCAACTTGAAATTGCAAAAAAACCTTCTCAAAATTAAATTCTTATGCTAGATACAAATGCATAAATTATTTTCTTTTTGTGTTAGGAATTGCTACGCGCGTGTATTGGCCATGTGCAGAAATATCCAGAGTTTTACACCCTGCAGGAGATCATGAGTATCATGGGAGGAAAGTTTCATACACAGCTGACCTTTAGGCTGGAAAAAAATCTTCTTGCAATGGTAATACCTTATGTACACATACTGGGTTTGTGGGGTTTCTTTAAGTAAGTAGAATTACGTTAGAATTGTGTTATGCAAGGATTAGGGATTTTTACAACTATTATTCAGTTCTTGAGTTACGGGTTATCATTTATAATTTAAATTATTTCTTTAAAACGTTTTAAAATTATTTTAGTAGTAAATCTGTTAACCCTTTTCATCAGATGTTTGCCATATAAAGATTCCATTAATAGTATGTTTTCTCATATCACATAAATTTATAATGCACCTGTGTAAATTCCTAATATTTTTCTTCATCAGAAGTGCAGTGCTGGGTGAGCATGATTGCTGTGAAAGCTGTTTTTTGACACTGCTTGATTTCCCCCAGGGTACAGCAAGACGTGGTAAAATGTATTTCCCTTCCTTGCCTGTTCAGCTGCCCACAGATTATAGCACTGTTACATCTATTGTAACCCCAGAAAAAAGGGCTCGTGTTTTGCATAATGTGAGTAACCTTTTTATTATCATTTTTAAGGCATATTTTGTACAGAAGTGCAATCTGATCCTTTTTATGTGTTGAACAGCTTTTAGACTGCATTGGACCATTAAATAGCTGGTATCTCTGTTTGTGTTCTTCTACTGCAAAAATCAGGGCGTTGTCATTCTGTAGAGCTTTTCCTGTTTATTCCACATAATTTTTTATCAGCTAATTTAAGGAGTTTTTCATGTATCAGAAACCAAACTTCCAACAGAAGCCCTGTAATTTCAGAGACACTTGCTGAAGAAAGGAGCAGAGGTGATGCAGGAGAATGGTGTAAGCCTCAAAAATGTTCCTGCTATAATCACAGCCCTTCTGATGATCTCAGGCAGCAGAAAAAAGAACATAGCTGGTTTTTTCTTACTTCTCTTATGGTCCTCAGTGCTCCTGGGCTTCCTTTATCTTCTTAGTCCTTGATGAGGTTCTTCAGCCTCGTGAGCATTCCTTCTTTCATGGAAATGTGTAAAGTTTAATGATTTTATCCTTTCAGTTCTGAATTTGTATTCTTCATGGGTTTATATTTGTTTTAAGGCTCTTTACATCTAATCAGTATTGCCACAACTGTGCAGTTTTAACCAGGCTTCAATATGGGATGTCTTTATTGTGCTGCTGCTTACCTCGTAACAGGATCTGTAGTGTATATTTGTGAGTTAATCTGGTTTGGGTTTTTTTTTTTGCTTCAGCACACTCTCATATTTCATGATAGTCTCAATTCCTACTCAACCTAGTAATTCAAATGTATAGAAATAACCTGAAAATACAAGTTAAAAAGATGTATTTTCTTATGCTGCAATGTGAATGCAGAAGATGCAGCTGAAAACCTTCAGGGAAGTTGGTTTTTTTTTTCATTTCATTTTGAAGCCTGGGACTGTGGTAGTCTTTGGACTTTTTTGGGAGTAGGGGTTGTATATATCCATTTTTGGTTTGATTTGGAGTTTTTCTTGTAAATTTAAATTCATATGTATTTCTTAAAAGAAGGTCTTTGAAAGAAGTAACTTTTTTTTTTTCTCTTTAGGATATTAGTTCAGATTCAAATGCAGAAAAACTTGCTTTGAAATACTGTCCTCAAGTTGTTTTAAGTAATCAATCATTATTTACTTTACTGAATAATCATGGACTAAACTACAAGGAGCAGTGGGAGATTCCAGTTTGTGTTAAAATGATCACTGTTGCAGGTACGGGATGTTTTTATTAAAAATCTGTGGGGGGTTGTCCAAAGAAGCTGCAAAGCTGAGCCAGGGTCACTGGATATCATTTCCTATACCTTTTTCCACCTTGTTACTGAGAATAGTAACAAGCTCTACAGTTACCACCATAAACTTTGAATTTGGACATTCAGCTATTTTCTGCCTGGGGAAAAAAGCAAAAAAAACCACCCAGTTAAAACCAGTTTTGCTTTTCAAAACTGTCAGTTGTACTCCTTGGAAAGAAAACAACTGCATGGAGCTGTTAAAATTATCAAGTGAACTGATTTCAGTAAACTAAAAAACCAGAGAAATTCTGAAATTTTATAAAAAAAAGCAAAGAGCAGACATTCTCTGGAATTAAAAGCATCTATTTACATCATAAAATAGTAAATAAGGAATGAATGTCTATGAAGATAATTTTTTCAGTTGCAACAGAAAATGTTTTAATAAACTGATGAACTCATCTGACTGCTTTACTTTAGTTGTCAAGCACTTATTCAGTAATCTGAATAGAAATTTCCTCCCTTACACTTTTTTTTTAAAACACAGTACAGTTTATTCAAGTATTTATAATGTTTGTTGTGTTGGAATGTCCTTCTGTGCTTTTTACACCAGTTTCTAAAGCAGACTTACAGATAGTAAATAAGCTATCAAATACCTGCATCGTTTACAAATTCTCATTTTCCTATGTGGAATTAAATGACTTTCTCAGTAAAGATAATGCCTGATTCCTTTTATAGCAGCATTACAGTTTTAAACTTCATTTTTGGATCCAAAATTAACACCTAAAGAGCACTCAGATTGTGCTAGAAATACACAGTGGTTCTGGAAGGGTTTCCCTGCACCTTCCTTTTCCACTTCTCCCTGTAACCAGCCCCCTGCTTTAATTCACTCTTTTTATGAAACAGGGAGACTGTGTTCACCATGTGCATTGGCTATCTCTGCTGTGATGGGCAGGGTATTGCTTTTTATTTTGGGGTGATTCATATGTGTGTTAAGGTGCAAACAGGGGAGTGGGGCAACAGAGTTAACTGATTAAAAGAGAAATAAACTGCAGCTATCACCTGGGCAATGAGACTTAAAAAAAAAAGAATTGACTTTCAAACAAAGAACAAAAAAAGATCTTTTTGGAAAACAAGAGACGTGATATGATGCTGTATAGGAAATGATGAATCCTCAGTTCTTATTTTACAAATTCTCTACTTAGAACTGCATTTGAAATATGTCCAGCTATTAATGCAGTGTGTATTGCTGCTGCAGGATCATAATAATTCACACCATGTCTGGACATACTTTTATTTTCTGTTGTTAATGAATGAAAGGATTGTTTTTCATTTCTGGTGTGTGTATGTGCAGTGGATTTGAATGTAATTGAATGTTGAAAGATTTATTATTTAAATTATACAACAGTCTTTCTTCCTTTCATTTAATATGTACTCAATCTCTTTTCATTCTTGGAAAGGTAGCAAACCAGCTAAAGTGGTTTATGTTGATCCACCTCTGCTGAGAAAAGAAATGACAGTAAGAGAGAGGAATCAAATGTTCCATGAAATTCCAATGGATTTCCTAGCAACTAAAACATCTTACGTTTCAATTTCTCATGTATCAATGGACAAACCAGCTGAGGACAACCTGTTTCAGTGGGATGTATGTAGGTTCATGTATTCTTAAAAACAAACAAAATTGAGAACTTGTCTTAAAATCCCTAAGTTGCTTTTTCTGTGATAAAAGGAAATTTGGGGGTTCTGTTGGTGGTTTTTCTATTGCTGAGTTACAGACCCTGTTTGAAAATGCATCTCTAGTTCCTTTAAATCCTTCTACATGGCCATTTCAGCTTTAATGTTTACTTTGTTAAATGTCTTGATCAGTTTACTTCAGTGGAAAAAGTTCTGTGAACTTTTTCTCTTTAGAAAGGCCTTCCAACTTGCAGGACCCAAGATATTCCAAGTTTAACAAGAAAAATTGATTTGCAATTACTGCTCCTCTTTCCTAACAGTCATATACGGGTAATAGAACATTTTTTGTGTTTTCAGTTTGGCAGTGTCTCATTTCTTGGTTTGTTTTATCGTTTTGGCATTCCTTTAATTTCATTGCTTTCTCATCCCTGTGTTAAGGTGTGCTCTGATACCCACCAGTGCAGGACAATTCCCCCTCCAGATGACACAGGGATGGACTTCGATGATGATGTTACTGAGCTTGAAACTTTTGGAGCAACTACCAAGCTCTCAAGAGCTTGTAAAATGGAAAGTACTTTTCCTGCAGCTAGTAACACTGCTAAAAGTTTATCTCATGGCCTCAAAATGGAGGGGAAGAATTCATCTGCCATTAACCACGGAGATGAACAGGAGAAGAACACCCATTCTGAGCAAGAAGGTTCAGCATGTGCCAGTGTGCAGCGTCCATCATTAGATGGCATTCCATGCTTCAGCCCTCAAGAACATTATCCTTGTAAAAGCTTTCAGTCAGTGGAGGTAGGACTGAACAGAGCACAGGATGTCATGACCAAGGAAGTATTGGACAGTGAAACAAGTCTTCTGTCTGCTGCAGAGAGTTCTGAGAGAGAGCCTGATGCTGCACAGGGTATCATGACCAAGGAAGTATTGGACAGTGAAACAAACCCTCTGTCTGATGCAGAGAGTTCTGAGAAGGAGCTTGATGCTGCTCAGGGTATCATGACCAAGGAAGTATTGGACAGTGAAACAAATCCTCTGTCTGTTGCAGAGAGGTCTGAGGGAGAGCCTGATGCTGCACAGAAAAAAGAGACTTACAGTTCTTTTTACAGTAGTGACACAGATGAAGAGCGTTTGGTGATTGATGTAGAATGTAAAACCACTGCTTCTGGCAAGCCAGCTGTACCAAGCACTGTTCCTCGTACCTCAGCAGAGGCTGCCAGACCTCCTGCCCCTACCCAGGGTCCTTTAGCAAGCATCACTGACTGCTCAGATGCCATGGATGAGAGAAAAAAAGCCTCCAAGAAACCTCCAAGAAAGTTATCCAAAGAGCTGGATCCTGTCGGGCAAATTTTGAAAATGCAGACTGAACTTCTCAAGTCGCCTTCCCGCAAAGCTCCTGAGGCAGTGGTGAGCTGTGATAATTCTAATGCTGTGCCAGCCCAGCTGCCTCAGTCCCCAAAAGCAGTGGGGACCTCCAGCACAGAAACTGTGCCAGCCCCAGGCTCCAATCCCAGCGGCTCCTCCAGAAATACCTGGACGTGGCTTTTTGAGGGAGTGCCCAAGAGTAAGTGTGGTCATTGCAGAAGGAGGAGAACTGAACAGAAAACACTTCACCTCCTTTATCTGACGAACACGTCAATAGTGCCTCTGTTACATCTATTTAGAGATGTGACTCAGGTACCCTCTCTGTGTGGGAATTCCTGCCTTGCGCATAGAAGGGAGCACTAGAAACTGTTTGTCTCCCAGTGAATGTGAAATACTGTTTTACTGTAGAGAAACAAGTTGTTATGTACAAGGTTTTTAAGCAGGGAAAAGAAATCGTTTGGTAGTGGAATGAGTTATTTTTGCATGGGAATTAAAATATTTGAGTAGTCTAGTCTGAAAAAGTAGTTTCTTGTCAGTCAAAAGTAGAATTATTTATATTTTTTTGTAGAATAAAAATTAATCGAATGATGCAATTAAAAATGGGGAAAAAATTAAATTTATATGTCTTAAGTTTTGAGCCTCCTGGTTCAGTTGCTGTTGCTAAACTCCCAGCACTCCATCCCAGAAGGCAAATGAGGTTTCACTACAAGCCACCTCTCCAAGTTTTCAGGCAATTAGCTGGGTGTTGAATCTGTGCTGCACTTGGACCTTAGCCCAGAATTACAAGTTGTGAAGATTCTGGGGACCGTGGCTCTGGAGGTTTTCATGACATGCCTGAGTTGCTTCTGAACTCTCTACAGCTGGAGTTAAAAACGCTTTATTGTGTTAGATAAATATGCAGGAAACCAGACAGGTTGTGTTAGGACAGATGCTTTTTTCAAATATTTAATTCCAACAAATCCATGCTTTTTTGGTGGGAAAGCATGTTTGGTATTTTCTGAGGAGGTGTGCATTTGATCATGTAGGAGTTATTATTATAACTTAATCTATAGGTTAACACAATTAATTCTGGTTTAGTTGAAATTGTGTTATCGCTTCCTACATTTTTATTGATTTAAATGAATAATCACTAACACCATGTTTCCTCCTTCAGTTTGAAAAGCTGAGAGGCACGATGCTTTATTTCTCTCTCTGTTAAAAAGATAGAGAATTCAGATGTTTTATAATAGATTTTTTTTTAATAGAGATTGTGAAACCAGTGTTTCCAACATGCTGAAAAGTGACTGTGTAGGAATAGAAAGCATGATTCTACAATTATAAAGTTCTATAGCAAGCTGAGAAACCTCTTTGCATGTCTACTTTGTAGAAAGCCAGATTTGAGTTACATATTTTACTAACAGAAAATTACTTCCAGTTCCTTGGATAATATCTCCCACAGTGTGCATGCCCATAAACTCTGAATTTAATGTTGAAAATGTATTTGTTCATAGCACTACAGCAATCCCTATTTGTAGATGTAGTTTTGACAGGTATTACCACATATCTGCAGGACAAAAAAAAGAAAGAATTGGACACATTTTCAGAAAACCAATTTGGAGCCTGCTGTGTTTATTGGCAAGGTTTTGTTCAGTGTTTCTAAGGGTGGAAGGGTGTTTGGTAATGAACTCGAAGGTGCCCTGGGAGATGGAGTAGCACCTCCTGAAAGTGCTGGTATGCGATTGAAGCCGAGCCCCGTGTGGTGCAGAGCCTTGTGCTGCCATCCAGACCTGAGACTGGAGGTCCTTCAGTACCTCATGAATGCATGGCAGCTCCCAGAAGGCATCCATTGTAACTAAATATTTCTCTCCTTTGTGCTGAGTTACTGGAGCTTCAAAAGCAGCTTTTCAACTGCATTTATACAATAATGGAGACTCACATTTGGAGTTCTCTCAATTTGTGTGAGAAATATAATGATGTGGGATTATTTAAAAATACACTCTTTAAGAGTGAACCTTTCCCAAATGTAATTATTTCTGATTTTTTTTTCATATGTAAATGACCTTTTTGTGCTTATCAGAGTCATTTTCACCCCAAAATCTGAGGAAACAAAACAGATCCTATATTCAAAACAAAACAAAACAAAACTGGGCAGAAATCTCCACTGCAAGGGAACAAAGCTAATCAGCCTCATGGTAAAGAATGTCAAAACTTGTCATTTTCTGCTTTCTTCATTTTCTCTAGGAAAGCTACCAAGTGAACTTGAGCTGCTTGAAGAAGACCCTGCAGAGTATCAAGCACCTGAGGAAGGCAATGTTGTGTACAAGCTCTTCAGTCTGAATGATCTGTTGCTACTCGTGCGTTGCAGCGTACAGAAAGTGAAGTCACTGCCACTATACCAGAAAAAGAAAAAAGCCCCAAAGGTAAAGATTTTTTTTTCAGCTTTTTTTGGTTTTTGGTTTTTTTTTTAAAGCAGTTGTGCTCAACTGGCATTCCTGGGATTCCCAGTCCTTGATAGCATTTGTGCTTTCACTGAGACTGTTGTGACTCTGCCGTATGTCTTCTGTAAGTAAACATTTGCTGTAGTAAGACAGGGAAGAATAACTTGTGATTTCTTTAAAGCTACTTGATTAGAAGATAAGGAAGTGTGATTCTCCATTTTTTTACTACAGTAATGTGCCTGGGTAATGATACTCATGTAAAAAATGTAATTTGAACTATTCTTAAAAGTTAATGGAGTAATTAGGGGTTTGGCCCAAGGCTTTGAGAATGTTCACGATCATAAATACTTTCAAGCAGGATTCAGCTTTGCTATCATGCCTAGTTAAGCAGAGAAATAGGAGATAAAATGAACAGAGAACACAAAAAGAGATTCTATTTGTTCTGCTTGAAAATACTGTGGCATTTCTTAGCAAATAGTTTATCTCATGGAATTAAGTGATTTGAATGCAACTGTAATCCAAATAGTCCTTGCAGTTTGAGGAGAAGGAAAGTTTAGTCTGTAATTCTCAATAATTTGTAATTTTTTAAAGAGTCCTCTGAATCATTCAGCAAATTTGTTGTGGTATATCCCTCCTGAGAATCCCAGATTTACAGCAGGCAGATGTTTTGTGACGTGTTCAGGCTTTGTTGAAATGGAAATAATCATTATAACGCTGATTACTTGCCAAGAGTCTGCTTAGAATCTTATTTTGAAGAAATTCCATCTTTTACTGATCCACTGCTCATAAATGCCTGGAAATAACTGCTTCGTTATTCAGAATCCAATCACTTGTTTGTTTTTTTTTTTTTTAATTACTGCTGAAATTTAAACTGTGGGTTGTCAGTGAGAACTGACAGTGCTCATTAGGTTTAACTCACTAGTTAGGATGGCCTCTGGTTTCAAATGAGAGTCCAAGCATTAGGTTCTAATTTCAAATGAGATTCTGACAGGAGTGATAAATGGCAGAATTCTGCTGATAATGAGCTAATTAGAAATGTTGTGTGTTTTTTATTAAATTGCTGCAGAGGGCAGTAGAGCACAGAAGTGTAAACTTGAAATTAATTTAGTCACATGGAAAAATTAATAAGTGGCAGAATTTTATTATTTGTAAAAGCTTCCCCAGGGCTTTTTTTCTTTTTTGTTTTTTTTTCCCCTTGTCCATTTCACCATTCTCTATGTAAAGTCTCTATACTCCAAAGTTTCTACTGTGGATTTCACAGAATGTGAACCTTCAAACAAAGTCTCTGAAATGTCTGTTGCTTCAGCTATGGTGGAGGACTGTGATTATTATAAACCACAAAATGTAGTTAAATTGTGGATGTTTCTGGACAGTGAGTGCTAATTTTTCTTTTCCCTTCTCTTTTTCAGCTGACTCCTGTATTCCTGTTGCCCAAACTGGAATACCAAGCCTACTACGGTGTGGAAGCTCTTACAGAAAGTGAGGTGTGCCAGCTGTGGACACAGAGTATGCTGCACTCGGAATGCTCATTTTATGTTGGTGAGTTCATGGGTTGAGTTTTTGTTTAAAACACATGTATGTGTGAGTATTTATAGCATAACAGAAGAGATACATATTTATTGAAGGTATATTACATATACCCTTGCTTATTTTAACTTTCCAATTTTTTTCATGTCTATCTTCAGTAAGTTCTTTGTCTAAAATTTCTGTTGGGTGCTGAATGAGGATATTCCAACTTTGGTTTTAGATAAACAGTATCCATGTCCTATAGAAAACACTGCATTCATGTCTGTACAATGACCTTTTAACAAGTCAGGAAAGTTTTTATGTCTGTTGAGATATATGTTGTGTAGAGAAATTAAAATTATACATGTAAAGGATGTGACCAGATTATTTTAACAACCACTCTTATAAATGGAGAGCTTTCTGAAACCAATTATCTTGTAATTAGTAAGATTTTAAAAGGGAAAATTTGCAACAAAGTGGTTAGTTGATATTTAGAATATGCTTGGCACATGCTACTGAGTGAGGGCAATCCTGTTTGTACAGTGAGTGAATGTTCTGCAGTGGGGACTGCCTGGCTTTTTTGTAGAAACACATCTGGGGTTTAGGGTTGTTTTGGCAGCAGTTGTGGCCTGTGGTTGCCTAACCTTTCCACTTGTGCACTGAGTTACACTTTCGCTGTTGTTGGCTCACATCAGAATGCTATTTTAGAAATGCTAACTTCTCTGTTTTCCAGTTTTTACATACAAACTATGCAAGCTACCATAGAATTATTAGGATTATGTCAAATCTAATGTATTTGCTGGTTGTGTCTTAGTCTGCTCTCTTTATGCAATGGAAATAACATTCTAATTTTAAACTTCAGAAGCTGTATTTGATGTGGTTTCTCCATTCCCTTAACAATAAATCCTTATGACGAGCTAATTATGTAGAGAGCTCTCTATTTGTACCTGTATCTTAAGGTACAATCCAGAGGCATTGCTTCTCTCTGGCAAGCAGAGCGCTCTACTGCGTTCATTCTGAGTATTTGTACTGAGGAGATGCCCAGCGTACTGAGCTGCACTGCAGTTGGGCTCCCTGCAGGAAGTGTTACCAGAGTTTTCATTGACATTTCCAGAGTGGCAGGCAGTGTGAGGGAACCGGGAACTGTGGAGAGAGGGCTGATGTTTGCTAGGTACCCAAGGTGGAGGAGTGAGTGTCTCCCGTCAGTTACAGGATACTGAAGCTGTGGCTTGCCCAGGAGTTTGCAGACAGCTCATCCAGCCCCCAGCCCTTTTTATGGAGGCTCTTGGGCATGCAGGAGAAAGCAGGCTGCGTGTGCAGGCGTTGTTGCAGGTGAGGAGGCCCAGAGCACCCCCTGCCAGCGCAGCTTTGCTCTGTGTGTCTCGTGTAGGCACCGGGCTGTGGCACGGGCAGTGCTCTGGGCTGGCAGGCTGCGCTGGCCGGGCCTGCAGCGCTCTCTTCTGCGCCTGGGATAAAGTGTTCTCTTTGTTTGGCAGCTCCTGGATACATACACTCTTTCCAGAAGCAAGCCCCAGGGGACATAGGAATTCTCCTTTTGTGGGCTCTGAGGAGGCACAGGATTCTGTGGGTTGGCACTGTCCTGCGTGGGAATGGGTACTCCTGGCCTGTGGGGCAGATTCTTGGTACTGCCATGTAGTTTCTTATAGAGGCAGGCAAAAGAAACATGTGGAAGTATTCTCTGAAAGAGCGTCTACCACAGTCTTTAATAGGAAACTGTTATCATATTCTACTGGAGGAGTCTTAGGTTCTTGGTATATTGCAAGGTAGCTGTGAAATTCTGCCTTTCAGTTGGTATTCCTCGGGGAGCTGTGAAAAATGTGATGTTGCAAGTGTCCAGATTTACTCAGAGGGCTCTTCGGAGCAGAGAGCTTTGTCCTGAAACTCCAGGGACACTTCTCTGAGGATGATGATATCCTTGTGTTACAGGCTACTTAAAATGGGGTGAATCTCTCTTTCTCTGTCACTGATTTCATACCTGATAGTAAGACTACAGTGATCTGTTCAGTGTAAGGAGAAAAGCAGAGAGCTTCTGAAATCATGCTGTGATTTGAATTTAGGTGAAATACTGTGTTCTACAACAAAATAATTTTTAAATCAAACATTTTGTAAAGCCATAAACTTACTGCTCTTTTTAAATTTACCTCACAGTATGAGTGTGGAAGTATGGAACAGAACGGTTTTAAAACCATGATCTTACTAACACAGTACCTACAACTTGCACTCTTGATCAGACAGTTAAGCCTTGAACTTTTAAATTTTAAGCACATAGCAGATGTCAGTGGTTAACTGCACAGGTGCGTTTGGCTCTTGAAAAAGCTTAATTCACTGTCTCAGACATCTCTTGTATTGCCAAGTATGGCTGAAAAGTTCTTTGGACCTCGGTCTGTGCCCCATAATTTTGTGTGACAGAGGGAGGAGCTCAGCTCTGCCGTGCCTCAGCAGCGCCGCCAGCTCGGGGCTTGAGACAGAAGCCAGCCATGTACCCGTGGCCTCCTGCTGCAACTGCAGGCGGGTGGGTGAAGCTGAGATTTATTGAAGGCTGTTCTAGAAAAGCAGAGATACTATCATCAGACAAAGAGCGCCGTCTTCCCCTTGCCAGCGAGGCACCGGGCTTGGCTGTTAAGTCCCCTTGGTGCTCAGACAGGAAATCCTGCCTCTGCAAAGGCAGAAATCTCTGTGACAAGCTTCCCAAGTAAGGCACTTGTACTTGATCTAAGCAGTAAATAAAGTTGTGATAAGCTTGGCTGATTAATGGGAGTGATTTACCCTGACCATTTTTCACTTATTTGCATTAAGTGCCTAAGCAAAACTTTCTGCAAGAATAGTTTACCTTCATGTGAAAGGAATATAATTGCCCTTTAAATTGAGATTATTTGAAGAATGGGTTGGAAAAAAAATACTTAGTGTATGGGTAACTTACTGCATGTCAAGTATTTTCAATCAGTCACTTCTCAAATACAAGATATGGTTATATAAACTAGTTGTCAGTATGTTTAGAAGTAGAGAAGTCTGATTTGAGGAGAGGCTGGTGAGGAATACAGAACTCTCTGTTATGGTGCAGCATTGATAAATACTTTTCATTGTTCTATGCCAGAAGAGCAAAGTTTTTTATCCTTTTAAAAAGCCATTAGGTCTGCAAATTATGCTCTTACATTTGTTTGGGGTTTTTTTTTAGTGTATTAATTGAATTTCTTTTTTCAGGACATATTGATGCTTTTACATCAAAGCTTATTATGCTAGAAAAGATTTCTCCAGCAACTTTAAGAGAAAAACTTGGATTGATTAAGTGAGTATTTTCAGTAAATATTTTAGCAATGAATTTCAAACCCTAACAAGCCTTGCAGATTACTACTTTTGCTCTTTTTTTTCTTTCACAGACCTGCAAATTCATTAAATATACTTTATCATGTTTTGAAGAAGGTGTCTGAGTAAGTTCTCAATTTTTGTTCGTTATATTTATTTGCCACGTTGCCCAGCTCATCTTGTTTCTCCTGTAGAGTGCTTGTCTACTCTGATTTTTATTTCTTCATATACATGAAGAAATTCATATTTCACTGGTTGTCTTAGGGCTATCGTAGCATAATGCAGTACTGTGTAAAATGTGCATGGTGTTACAAGGTTTGCATAAATGATGCAAAAGAATAAGACCTTGAGCGTCTTGAATCAGTTTTTCAAGAGAGGAGCTGGCCTCTTTGGAGCTGAGTAAGCAGTTCACAGGAGTGAGGAGGTGTAATATTAGGTACATGGGCTCACACAGTTTGGGCATTTGGGTTTTCTTAGGCTTCCTGCTTGATTTGTAGAAAAACATTGTGTTCACTTCTGCTTACCTTGACTTAGAGCAGCTTTCTCTGTACAACATGTACAACATTGCAGCCTTTGTCCTGCTTCTTTATGTAGCTAATTCAAGGCTTTCAGGCTGCAAGTCTCTTTTTTGTTTGTTTTTTTTTTTTTTTTTTTTTGTGAAGCAGGCTTCTTGCACTGAGTGTGAAACCTTTTCATTCAAATTACAGAGGGGTTTTCCTGCTCTTTATAATTTCTGTAGGTTCATGATTTTTGACTAAGATTTCTGATATGGGCAGTTGGTTGACCTTCATCCTCCTGACCTGTTTAGACGAGTGTGTGTTGAAAGCTCGTCTGTTCTTTGTGTCTGTGTCCACATGGGCATTGTTCTTCATGAGATGCTGCTTAAGGAATTACAGTTGGCCCAACATGGATGGTTTTTGGTGTATGCTTACATGTTGAGTTGAATATGGTGGCAGTCTGTACATTGTTGATAAATTAGTACATTATGAATATATTATAAGCACATTAATTAGTAGGTATTTATCAATACCGTTTAATTAATGCTTTCTTGTGCACAGTCTTTTTATAAGACATCTAAAGGGGCTAAACATCTAAAGATGTTCTGCTTTTGCATTAAGAACATATGTAAGTGTGATATATCCTGATCAAATAAAAAAACTCCAAAAACATTTAAATAATGTTTTTCATTTGGAACTTTTCTCATTTTAGTTTAGAGGAGGGCTCTTATTTATTGACTCACGCTGCTGGAGACTCATCAGTTGCCATTTATAAGAGTTCTCTTGACAAGAACACGAGATCATCCTATAACTTGCACAAAGCTCACTGTGATCTGCCTGCTGTACCTGCCACTCTCTCAGTCCCATGGGTTCCACTAAATCCCAGCCTCCCTCTGCCCTACCACATCAGTCATGGAAGAGTTCCGTGCACCTTTCCACCTGCACCCCGGGAAGGGTGGAAACAGAAGGTCAGTGGCTCACTTGAAGGAAAAGCAGATCAGCAGTTTAGGAAAAACCTATTTCAGTCCCATGGGGTACAGCTGATAGAGCTCATCTCTCATCTTTGGGGGTCAGAAATTTTGGGGGAATCCATCCTGCTTTGTAATTTATGTTGGTGAATAAGTAATGCCTATCATGCTTTGGAAATTTCCCAAAGATAACACTCACCTCAATTATTTTTGAGGTAATATGGCCCTTGAAAAGTAAGAAAATTTTCAAGCATTATTTTTCTTCAATAGAGACTTACACATTTGTGTAAAAGCCATGTGCTAACTGTGCCCAGCTTTGTGCACTGTGAGATAGTTTGTAGGTTTTCTTGTCTTAGCCACAGCCTGACTTCATATGGGGGCAGTATCATCGCGCATCCGTTCCTAATTACCTTGTGCACTTCGTTTCTGCCAGCAGGAAATCGGGCACGTAGGCAGGGACGGGGCAGGATTGGTCACTTCCCACTGCTGACTGAAGGCCAGCTGTGCCAGTCCAGATGTGCCCTGTGGGCCTGTTTGGAACAACACGGATTAGAAGGCACTTGCCTGAATGTAGCTGGATATGTTCCTGCTCAATACAGATTGAAGATTATTAATTCTGGTGATTCTGGTTTGGTTTTCTGAGTTGTTCTCTTGTTTTAATTCTCTCCCCGTACGTGTTTAGATGGCTGGGATGAAAGGACAGTCGGACACACCCCATGAGGGAAAGCCAGTAGCTATGGAAACAAAAGGCAAGCCTGTTAAGCCTGTTAGAAATGAAGGTGTGGCTCCAAAGAAGCTGAGGAAGAATTTCTGCAAGCAAAGGAAAGTGAAGAAAAAGTGGAAAACTAAATTCAACAAAATGCAACTGAAATAGGAATAAGCCTGGAGAAGAACAAGAGGCCACAAAAAATCTGAGGTTTCTTGCAGCTTCAGAGGAGCCAGAACAAGCTGGCAGGGGAAATGGCTCCAATAGCTGAAGCATTCTCTAAACCTTTAACCCTTTGGTACCTCAGGGGACATGTTTCAAGTGAAAATCTGGAAATCAGTCAGAGAAAAAAAAGCATGTGGCTGCAGCCACTTGGCTGGTTGTGGGGAACAGAGTATCTTCTGTTGGCCTGGTGATTTTTATAGAAAAACTACTTCCTGAAGAGTGAAGCAGTGGCTGACAACAACCTCTAATACTATGTAACAAGAAAAATAGCTTTTTGGCTTTCCCAGTTCTTCCAGATTTGCTACAGGTTTTTATTCTCACATATTTTTAAGATATATTTTACTTTGTGCATTAGGTATAGGGGGAACAACTTGGATTTAATTATTTAGCTTTTTTGACACATGGTGTCTGCTGGCTTTTAAATAATTTACAAAAATACTTTTTTCTTTTTGGAATGGTGTAACAAATAAAGAACAAAAGCTGTGTTTGTTTAAATAGTAAGGACCATAAATTTGCATCGGGAAACTCACAAATACAGCTAAACAAGTAAAATAATAACAGAAGAGCTGCATTTTTGCATATTTAAACTGCTATCACAAAAAGCAGAGACCTTAAAGGTGTTCTTCCAAGTATTTTGTTTGGACTGAGGAAGTTGCCAAGTACACACATCTGATCAAGCATTCTTCTGCTCACTGGGACTTGATAGGACATGTTTTAATGTCATGAGGGTAAAAATAAAAAAGAAAAAGTTGATTACTGGAGTATACCTGCTAAAAAATCCTGAAGGTTGGGATTTTTTTGAAATCAGGCTTCAGTAATGAATGTATATTAAAAACTTCTTTGTGAAACACAAAGCATTTTCTGATGTGGCTTTTTTCCAACTGTTAGATATATTTATTCAGTTATTCAGTTTATTCTTTCTATGGACCACTGCATGTTTTATCTGCAGTATTAAGCTATTGACAAGCTGAACTTGTGTTTGCAATTTCCAAATAGTTCTGATTCAAAATCCTAAATGCCCTTAGCAACTCCTCATAATAGAAATACTTTAGCTGTGAGTCATTTTTCCCAGATAACTGACTCTGTCTGGGGGATTCGAGGCAGTTTTCAGTTTGTGTATATAAAACTTTTTGCCAGACTTATATGGAATTTGGTTTCCCAGTGCAGTTTCATGAGGTAGAGGTGTATGGTCTGGTTATGATCTCTGTGCTGTTACATTGCATTGGGATGTCACAGTAGGGCACAGAATAGATGGACTCCATAGTGTTGTCAGAAGAGAAAAGAAGGCTTAATTTACAATCCCAACAGTTTCTTTTAGAACACGCTGTGTAAAAAGGTCTATTATTGGTCCATGGCACTGACACTGCTCTCCATAGGTTCAGGAATAGGAAACAACCCCTGGGGACAGTTGTTCTGGCAAAGGGACCACTGTTTGCTGAACCTGTGCTGAGACACAGAGAGAGATGTTTTGAAAAGAGAAAACTGTTGACAGCTTTCCCTTGGGAAAGGAGCCAGCAATGGTCAGCAAGGTGAAATTCTCTCAGGCTCAGAAATATCAAGCCCACATCGGTATATTACTAATTATAGTGCACTGATTGTAGAACTGCAGCGGAGCAGCCTGTGCTGCTGCTGCTGCTTGGCATTGTTGCATTGTGGGTGCAGGACTTATCTCTGCCAAGGCTCCTGCAATTCTTGTTGGCCTGCTTGTGCAGGCTGTCCAGGTCACTCTGAGCAGTGTCCTCTCCACCTCCTTCTTTTGCCTGTTTGGGGTCATCTGCAACTCAGGGAAAATTGATTTGGTCACATCATCCAGCTGACCTAAAATACTGAGCAGTGCCAGACCCTGAGAAGCGCTGTCCATGACAGCTCACCTGCTTCAGCTTTGAGCTACAAACCACCTCCCCAGAAATGGAGGAAAGGCTCTGGAAGAGGTGTTCCTTGCTGTGTGAGATCACTGACGGAGGTCTGGCTCTCCCTGTTCACTGGGGCTCGTTAGGAGACGAAGTTGATGGCTTTGGTTCGTGTTCAGACAGTTTGGAGTTAGTCTTGGAGGACTGCAGGAGATGTTCTGACTTGGCATTTGAGGTGACTGGTTGGCCTGTGTGCAAAACCGTGGGACTTTATCAGTTCTTTATGTTAATGTGAATGGGTTATTGGCTGTGAAACCTGACTTCTGTATTTCTGTAGTAATGAGAGTTCTTAAATGTCATTTGCTCTACACACTGATAAACTGCTTTCATTTCATAAGTGATTCTCTAAATCTCTTCACCTTTTCTGTCTGACTGCAGACACTTTCAGGAACACAATAGAAGCTGTCTATGTAAAATATATCAGGAAAGATTTGCTGCAGTTTTTCTCTTCTTCTAATGTAGCCTAGCAGCTGGAAGCACAGAGAACTGGGACCAAGTGACCAGTCATCCATTCTGGTGCTGGAAGGTGGGAGATGCCAACAGCAAGGGACTCTGCCCCCCTCCATGCTGTGGAGCTCAGTAGCAGTTACTGAGCCATTTGAAGAGGTATTGCTTTTGCTTCTGATTTGTTTGCCCTATGTTTTAAATAGCAGCCTGTTTCCCAAAGAATATAAAAGGTCAGGTGTAGTCTTTCAGAATGCTTAGTGCTGACCTGCATTTATTGCTTCTAGTTCTACTGGCAGAAATTGCACCATTTTCAGTCTCTCCCCCGTTAAGTCTGCATGTGTAACTTTCTCAGATGCTTCTCTGAGAAGTTATATAACTTATCTCTTTCTTAATAAAACATGTCCTTTCCTATAGTGTGGGTACAGTCCTTCCCAGAAACACTGCTTGGTATGTTAAATTTCTCTGTACTAAAAATATATTCACCTTTTTTTTTAGTTGCTCTTAAAATGTATTTTTCTACAGAGATTCTTAAACTTTGTTTGCAATTTCAAATTCTGTTCCTGTATGTCCAAATCATTGCACTAAAATGTTTTAAAGATATATTGCTATATTATATATTTCAGATTAAATTTCCTTCTCAGTGCCAGAAAATACCTTTGATGGCCAGGTGACAGTCTATTTAAGCATAAAGCATTTGAATTATGCCCTACCTAGTGTAGATGGAAGACTGTCACTGGCAAAAAGATGGTTCAAGCCATTCTGAGCCTTAGGAAGGTCTGTAAATAATCTTGGGCTGCTCTTACTCATGACTGTGTCTGTAAGGTGAGCTAGTCCCCATCTTGCTGTAGGACTGTGGAGATATTGTGATAAACCTTGCTGAGGGATTTTTTGGTTGTTTTTATGGCACTAAAATATACTGCCAATTTTAAAATTGTAGAATAATTGAGTGTAATGATTATTAAATAGTAGCAGTGCTAGTGCAGCCTTCAGGGCATTTCTCAATATTGATACTTCTCACTTCTGCTGAAGAGTAAGTGAAAAAAAAAAGAAAAGAAAAGGCCTGAAAGCCACATTCTTCCCCAAGACTGCATGGCAGCTTTGTCTGACATGTAACAGTAGAGGTAGTAGAGAAAACAACCTTGTTATTGTTTGTGATTAAAACATTTCAGTAAATATTAGAAGAACTGTGTCACTTTAAACTCAGTATTAAAAAAAATCAGGTAGCAGTAACTATGTGGGGAAGGGAGGGGCCATCACAGACCCCAGTGACATCTTCTCTGATTCTTGAAATTAAATACAGCAGCCACATTCTTCTGAGTATTCACAGCATGTTTTTACAAGTCTGCATTTCTTATTTTTGATAGCCTAATAGAGGAAAAATATTTCTTTATTTTTCAAGTATGTCCTTGTTGAGAGGAGCCAGAAGAGAAAGGATACTGCTGTTGTTGACCAAAGCTAAAATTAATTGGCCTCTTTGCTTCCTTCAGCCTGACAGGGTAGCTCTCACTGCAGTGTGGAGCCAGCTGCTCCTAAACATGCAAGAATACATTTCAGTTTCTCTGAAACTTGCTCAGAGGTACTTCGCTCAACAGTTTTTCACCTGTGCATGAGATTCCTCCATTGTATGGCAGCATGAGTGGCCAGGAATGTCACCTTACCTGCTTGTGCCTTGAGAACAGGCACATAGCACAAGCCTCTCATTTCTCACTGCCAAGTGAATGCAGTTTGGGAAGAAAGAAAAGAGCAAGCTCTACCGTGGCAGGTAGCATCAGGATCCTTTGAACAAAGGTAATCTAGAGTTTTTAAATAGCTGTAGGTTTTAAGAAACCTTGAAATACTTCTGAGTGTTTCAAGTCTTTTGATACTCAAGGACATGAAACTGAAATGGTATTTTTGAAATTTTACTTGGAAGTGACACCTATAGACTCCCTGTCCATTCCCCACCGCTGCCTTGTCCACACAGTCCTGAATTCGTGCATAATTTCAGGCTTTTAGGATCTATTGCCTTCAGAGGAACAGCAAACATGAGGCTCTGTGATACGCTAATGATGCTGATAACCTTATCTAAATGCAGTCAGTCCTTTGCTGGCACGGCACTGTGTGAGCACTGTGAGAATAGTTAGATTTGTATGTTTAGGCAGAAAAGGGGCTCTTGGGTTCCTCCACAAAGCAGCATCAAAGATGATAAAGTAATGCCAGATGAAAATTGTTTCCCATCTATTCCACACGTCCTGAAGGTGTTCCTGGGGAGGTCACAATGTTAGAATACCCATGCTCTGTACAAACACAGTCAGAAAGTGGGGGCATTTCCTTTTAAAGACTTTTGGTGGTCTCAAAAAAGACTTCCAGTTTATGTGTAGGTTCATGGGCAAGTACCTAGAGGTGATCAACTGTGAAAAAAAGAAAGGTATTGACCATTCTAATGCTTTTTCAGACCTAAACCTGAAGGAAAAATTCTCACATTCTGTACATCTGGGCACAGAGTCGGTTGCTGGCAGCACATATTCTCAGTTGGAATTCATGTTTCTACATTAATTCCCTGATGTGAGGGTGCATCTGTGTACCTGAGAGTTAACTGTTTTCCCAAACAGATCCAACAGAAAGTCTTGCTGTGACTGTTACTCTCTTCTCCCTAAAGTTTGCTGCTGCAGCAGTGCATTCTGCTACGATTTGAAAGGAATGATGCAGCATAGCCGTTCTTGATCAAGTTCTCTTGCTTCTTCCTGTGTCAGTTCTTCTGCTATACTGTAGCATAGAGATAAAAACAGGTATTTCCTGAAAATAAATTTAGAAATACCCATGTTAAAAATCAGTGTAGTCAAATTCACACTGAGATCAATGTTTCTGGTGTGATTTTCAGAAACTGTTTTAAAGCATCTATAAATAAAATGAGAGTACTTCTTTAGAATTTAATTCCATCACTGAAAACAGATTTTGGAATAAAGATGCAACCTTGAAAAGGTTGAAAACTCATGTTTGTTCATGATTTTTATCTTTAACATTTGTTTATCCCATATTTGAGTGAACAGCATGAGTGCCACCCTGTGCCAGGTCTGCTGCAATTGATTCAAAAGCTCCACCTACCAAATCTTTGCACAAACAGTTCAAAATAAAAAAATGGGAGTAATGCAAAAAAAATTCCTGCTGAAATAAGTCACCCATCACTCTGTCTGTCCTGTGGGCTATCCTGCCAAGCAGACTGTGCACTTCAACAAATATTTTAATGATTGGATTAAATTTGAGCTTTAAAAAAGAGGGAAGGAAAAAGCTGTCAGAAGCCCATGGCTGAGCAGGTCTTGTAGTTAAAAGCTACCTCAGCAGTCAAAACCTATTTATTTCAGGACCTTGCAGTTAACTGCAGTTCTGTTCCCTTGACTGACAGGAGGATGGTGACCTTGTGCAGCTCTCTGGATGTTCTTTGTTTATAGCAGAAGTAATGAAATAAAAAAGAGGTATAGTTACTGCAAAGCTGCACCGTGCTACTTAACAGCTTTTGTAGCCATTTGTAAATTAACAGGTGCTCACATCACAGCTGAAATTCTTTGGCTTCTTTGCAAGTAACCTAAGCAGAATGCACATTGAGATTGATTAGAGTGACTTGTTTAGTGCAAAGGCAGCCCATGGAGGTTGAGAAACCTGCAGAGAATTTTGTACTGACACTGCTGCTCTCTCTGGAGAAGAAGCATCTTGTGGGTCAGCAGACAGTAGACCTGTCATCAGCCTCTTTGGTTGTTAAAATAACAAGCAGAAAATTCGCATGTAGGTACATGAATAAATAAATTTGTTTCCTGTCCTCCTCAGGGAAGATAATTCACACTACATCCTAGTTATCAAAAAAAAAAAAATTGTCTTCCATTTATAGGTTTTCTACCAGCCCAGACAGACAAATTGAGAAGATAAAGTGTTGTACACATTTCTTTGGCCTAAAGAACGTCTGTGGCTCTATGCTCCTGTGTGTGTGTGTGTGTTGTGTTCTTGTTTCAGGCTGTGGCTTAAATTTGGGCTTCTAACTTTCTGTCCTGACTAAACCTTCCCAAAGGCTTCCTTTGGTCCAGCCTCTCTCCCCACAGGAAAGGATGATGGCTGGCTGGCTCTCCATGCCTGTCCTTGTTGATCAGCCAGCTGGGCTCTTTCCTCTGCTGTTCTCAGTTATTCTGTACACACTGATGGCTGCTCATTCTTGTATTAATAACCTCCTGGAGGGTAGTAGCACCATTAGAAAAATAAACCTCAGTGTTTAGAAGTGGTTTGAAAATCATCTGTAGTTGTGTTGGCACTGCAGCCTTTTGTTCTGTCTCCTCACCTGCCCCTGATGTGAGCACTGGCTACTGCCATGCAGGACACAGCACTGAAAGTTATCCAGCTCCAGTAGAAGTGTTTACTGAAGGCTTTATCTGCAATCAGATGTGAAAATGGGAAGTATTATGTGTACTCCATGCTAAAACAAAAGGCTTTTAATACACTTTTTCTTACTCATTAGAGGAAGAGATCTCTGGTTTTAGAATTCAGACCTGTGCTTCTGACCTGGAAAAACAAGTCTTAGCCTGCCTGGCAGAAACGCATCTCTTGGTAACAGCCAATCAACAGCTTTTTGAAGTCAACTTTCCTTGCCTTAATTTTTCTCTAAAGCTGTAAGATGCCACTTGAAAGAGCAATAAAACATCAGTGTAGACAGTACTGTGTAATTAGGAATCTGTGACATTCCTTTGTCTTGCAAAGCATCATTCATTCCCAGCTAGTACCTCAGCTGATCCTAATTTAGGTAATGAAGTTCAGATCATGCAAGAACTTCCTCAAAATCCTGTGGTTTATATTTTGTACTAAAACAAAGTTGATATGTTTTGAAACAAGCCACAAAAAACCCCTTTCTTGCTATTTCACAGAATCATTGCTTTTGATTGAAAATTCCCAGCTGTGTTCCAGATTGCTGTAGAAATTTTATGTCGACTTCTCTCAATGAACTTCTCACTGTAAGTGATTTTAAAATTCATTTTCCTGGGTCATTTTAGAGGTGGCATGATGTTAAACAACAAGGACATCATTTTTGCACTGTGTATTTAGCAGCCTGTGGATTTGCCATAGGAAGCTGGTGTGTAAGCATTTTTAGAGTAAGTTTAGGTGGTGCTTAATTAGATTCCTTGAACCTTTCAGAATTATTCCCCGGGATTAGCTACATATTTAAGGTGTGACAGCCTCCCCAGTACTTTGGCAGGGACCAAGAGATTAATCGAAACCATGGGACTGTTTGTGTTATGAGTCACTAAAGTGGAAAGAGCACATAATGATGGGAAACAATGAAGCAGAACAGACTGAAAGCTTTTAACACTATTCCTAGGAAAAAATTCCCTGAGGACTTTTGGCAGCTTCCATCTTTTGTTGCTGTTTCTGTCCTTTGGCAAGACAGGCCAAAAACTCTGTGGTGGTGATTATTCATGCTGCTCTGTTCTGGATGTTGTCAGGGGCTCTTACGTGCACTGGTAATATTTTCTACACTGTTTTCCAATGTGGTGGCTGTCTGGGGGACATTATTTTAGAGCGGGCAGCTGGGATAGTTTTAAACACTATGATATTTATGTGGGTTCAAAACTCTCCTTAATGTTGTAAAATATACTGGTAGCCTGTTTATACCAGCAGCATTGTGCTGATATTACTGAGAGGGCTGAACTCATTGTAGTGGGTTTGGTTTTGAGATTTGATCTTTTTTAGCCAGTTAAAGGGTTAGTTCTAGGACCAAAGACAGCATGATACCTGGATTTGGATGGAACTGCAGCTCTCCAACCCAAAGTACATTAAACTGTGGTTGAGGGGTATTCGTGATAATCTGAGAACAGAAAGTAAACTTTAATATCTGATAAGGCTTTAGAGTCCTGCTTGATCTTTGCATGAAAAGGCAGCTGGCTCTCAAGCAGGGCATCAGGAAGTCCCCAGGGACTGGGGAAATGCACTCAAACATGGTTACACACATAGAGACTGTTTGTTTCTATATCCTGCCACTCTTTCATTCAGTGTAAAGATGCTGGAGTTTATTCAAGCCTCCAATACCAGTACAAGGGGTTTGGCAAGTGTTTCATTTCTGTGTTTGTGTGTATCTAGGAGACCTCTCCTAGTCACTAGATGATCACTCCCATGAGGCACACTGAAAAACCAAACTGCTGGTGATTCACAGCTGAGGTTAGACATGGACTTGAGCTCATGAGGAACATATGCCAGAGGAGTTCCTTTTCTAGGTTTTGCTGCACTTAGATATCTGAGTTGCTGGTTTACATTTGTTCATGGTGCATATTCCTGACTGGATCTGTGTGTCACTTCATGTGCAAACCTCTCTGGCTTACTCTAGTTCTCATGCCAGACAGAAGGTGCAGTAGCCTGGGCTGAGTCAGGAGGAAAAGCCTACAGCACATTTGGAGCTGGTGGCCCATGTTAGCTGTGTCAGCTGGGTAAGAGTAATAAAGGGCTTTCTTTGCTTCCTTCTGAGCAGCCTGACAGAGCACAGATGACTCGGTGTTGTTTACCTTGAACGATGGACAGCCAGTGCATCGGGGTGCCCCACGGTGACCTAAACTTCCTGAGCTTTGCCAAGTGATAGAGACTTTAGTTAGGCTGTATCCGTGTCCCAAGACAGCTTTGCTTGTGTTAGCTTCTGTGAATATCTAAAGGAGTTTCTTTCTGACTGTAACTATAATCTTAGCTAATATTTTGCTTTGTTACTCCCTTGTCTTGATTTGGGATCTAAAGTCACTCAAGCGTATGGTTCTTTGTGGAGGCAAACTCCTTGTGCCAATAGGCTGGGGGTGGAAGGATCCACTGAGATTGAAAGATAAAAGAATGAGGATGATGGTGTTATTTACACTGGTGAGGAAGAAAATATTTGAAAATAAGTTGGAGTTCAAACTAAGAAAACAGTTGACACTAAGTTAAGACTTCAAGCTAAGGTTGTAGTCAGATATGCTTGAAGGTGGCAGTAGAGGGGTACTGAACAGCACAGTTATTTTACATATACAGAATTGAGAAGTAGCTGAAGGCAAAGCCAGTGATGAAACAGTATCAGGATATAGAAGGAAACTTTTTGACTTCACCTTCAAGATGCAGCCAACTGGTGGAGAGGTAGATGTTTTACTAGCTCTGAAGAGCATTTGCTGTCAGGCTCTTCTGTGTGAGGCACTTGGAGATTCTGCATGGGAAGTAACTTCAGGGCATGTCAAACATGTCACGTCTTTGTCAGTCACACTGATTGCTAAAATACACCCCTTAAACAAGGTTACATCACCTTTCTTGTAACATAGACTTTGTGTGAAACAGATGAAGATCAACTGGAAACAATTGGATGAGTCTTAATTTGTTTTTGTATCTTCATGAAGTAATTAATGTTGTTTACCATTTTCTTTGGGAGATGCAATGCTTAAACTTTGCTCTGAAGAGTTAACAGTAGAAAGATGGGGCCTGCTCAGTCAGAAGGCAACAGTCTAAGGTCAGACAGCAAAGCAGAGCAGTGCCGGGCAGGCAGCCCAGGGGGGCCAGTGTTTAACCTGGATGATCTGTTCATAAGCACACTGCTTGTGCTACGTTCACTCTGTTCCCAGACTGCACCAGCCAATGCCAGCCACCCTACCTGCTTTAATGCTTCATCTGTAGAACACACACATAACAAAATACCAGGGGTCTGGCCAACACAGAAGATCATTCCAGAGATTAAGTCTCGCTCTTTAAAAGGGATTATTTCAAGTAAATGAAATTCTGAGTGGAGAATAACATTTGTGCAGGAATGTGCATGTAGTGTAGGAATGAGAGTGCACAGAATAGAATTGATCCAACGGCTTAGGTTGTTAGGTGGAGCACCTAACAAGATGTCTGGTTCTCTGGTACTGTGTCAGATAAAAGTTGGCATTAGTATTCCGGTGTTCAGTCTATTTTTCAAAACTTGGGATTACAATTCTGTAATACGTAAACTCCCTCCACCCCCCCAAAAAGCCAAACAACCCAGAACACAACTCCCCTTCTCTCAAGCAAAACAACCCTTTCAGTGTTTATAGAGTTTTGCTAATACAGTGTAGGTGTGCTAAGCAGGAGTCCTTCCTTCTTTCATCTGTAGCCATAGACATAATAACTTCCCAAGTTGTTACCCTGGGAACCCAACTAGCACAACTTCTAAGTTATGCTTAAATGTCTTTGTAACCTGTAATTACCATGGGAGGTAATAACAAATCTGTCTGTCCTTGTATCATAGCAGTTCCCAAATTAGACACAAATAATCAAGATGCTAAAACAACATCCAGAGGTCTGCCTGATCCATATGCTTATCAGAATGGAATTTATATTATCCTCTTGCAACACAATCAGGGACCAGCACTAGATACAGGCTCAGTCACACCTAGATCAGAAAGTCCTTTCTCCTGATCCCTCCCCTCTCTTTTTCTTTCAATTGAAGCAACAGGTTTAAGCAGGCAATACATATTGACAGAAATGTGTCCTCCATACCTCCAGTGTTAATGCAGTGTTGATTGTTTGTAGACAGCATCCTGAAAGAGGTGACCAAGATCTGTGTAGATGGAGGAGAAAATAGTCAGAAGTGAGAGAAAAATCAGTTGGAGTAACCCCATATGCAAGGATGTTATTGCAAAGATAAAGTTGGCTCAGAGGGGAACTTAAACTGAATATTCAAGTTAAGCAAGCCTCTAGTAATATGATAAGAAAATAATGACAGGAAAAATCATTTTGGTGGGGTAGAAGAAAATGGTATATTGAATTGAAAGGGGGAGAAAAAAAAGATAAAATAGTATCCAACAACATTAGGCAATAACAAAAGAATGGTAGAGTTGGCAGTGGTAATGTCCCTGAGAGGATGGAACAACTGGACCTAGAGCATGTCCATAGACCACAGGCTGAAGCTCAATCACAGAGAGCAGTCAGAAGGGAAGAATTGTTGGCACAATTATATCTGTTTTTCCATCCACAAGACTCTGGGCAGCCCCAGCCACTCAAAGTGTACTCTCTTGGATTGCTGTGTTCAGCATGCAGGAAGCCAGGTCACAAATAGGGAATTGCAGCCGAATGAGTTACTGGCAGCTTAAAATTTCACCTTCTATGCTGATACTTTAAGGGGGTGCAGAGGCCAAACAATGTGAAAGCAAATTGAAAACCTTTCTTGGCACTGCCTTACTTACTAGTTGAAGCATGTTTCTTCCAGTAAATACCTGTGAGGCAGACACAGAGAGACACTGGGCTTGTGTTAAGTGCAGTCCTTGTCGCAGCCCTTTATCCAGGCTAAAGCTGACAGTAGTGCTCAGGAGCAGTGGTCATGGACCAGAACCCCTTGGGATAGGCTATACAAACCTTCCAAATTCTGGGTAAATCCTCAGAAATATCCTATATGACATACAGGCTTAGGTCTCATTTTAGAAAGTGATACAGGTACTTGACTGCACTTTTCCCATTAATTAATTAATTCCCTTTCCCTGTTTGGCACCTAACGGAAGCCTTTCCTGTTTGTTCCGTCTGACTGCTGCCTTCCTTAAATCACTGTTTTTGCAGACATTTTCCTTGAAGGTATGAAAAATATATCATATTTCCATGGGCAGGATCAATAGCTTTGGTACTAGGGGTTGGTTGTTCTGCCAGAAGCGTGTCTGTGTTTTCTGCTGTTCATACTACTTCAATTCCCCAGCTGAGACAAGTGCCTTTGATGTCAGGTGACCTACATATACAGAGAGCAACTGAGGGAGTTTGGAACATGTTTGAATATGTTTGTATCTTCATGACTGAATATACTGGAGTTTCTTCTATTGTCAGTCTTTTTTCTTTTGAAACCACTTCAGCAGTCCCTGAAGTTTGTCTAAGTTTTGAGAGACTCCTGTCTATGCTGAACTGAGCTCAATGTGTGATTCTGAGTTTGAATAACTGATGATGGAGTTGAATATGAGACATTTCTGAAGCTGTTGGTTACAATAATAGCTCACTTGATATCAAACTTTTTGCAGATTGTTCATATGAAGATGCAGTTAGCCAAAATTAATGGTGGTACATGAGCTACTTCATATTTTAAGTATTGAATTGTTATAAAGATAAATTTCTAAGGAAGTGGAAATAGTGGTGTCATTGAAACAGGCTGCAGGAGAGGACTGAAAGATAAAGGGTTGGAGAATGATTATGTTCCTCCTCAATTCTAATATGTGACTCAGCAGATTGTTTACAAAAATGCAGTGTATATGTTGAAAACACTTTTCTTTAGCTGAGGATGTTGTGGTCATGCTTTTCTGCTTTTTGTATTAAGAATGTTTGACAAGAGATGGGGGTTAAAAAACTGTCCCTGAGGGATTATGCTGCCGTTAGGAGGCAAATTGGCTCTCCGGCTGCATATCCCTATTTAAAGTCTCTAACGAATACTGCAGTACAGAATGGTTGTTACTTCTAGGACTCCTAAGTATTTTTGATCTGTGAATAACATTTCCAAGTTTCCAGTGATATTTTTTTTTCCTAAGAAACCTGAAAAGCAGGGGGAAAATATTTAACTGTTAGTGACAGAAAGTGGTTGAAGTAGGATAACCAGGAATTAATTTTGAAAGACGGGTTCCTTAATACACAGAGAAATAACCACAGTGGCCTTGCCAAAAACAAGGCTAATGCATCAAACTAATGCAGTATTGGCACTGACATTTTCTGACAAAATGCTGCTCCATGAGATGCCTTTTCCTGTGGCTCTCCCCTTCATGTCACTTCTGTTTAGCCAGAAAAGGTGTATTAACATTATTTTCACCTTCTGGAATGACCAGTTCACGTGTCCACTCTGTTGCCTCCATGTTTGAAGTCAAGTGTAGTATTTCCTAATATTTCTCCTTTTGTGTTCTGCTGATCTTGTTTTATGCCAGCAATGACAGTGTCTCTCAGCCTGTGTTCTTGTCCCTTTTGTGTTTGCCAGGTTTTGCCACCGCTGTTTTTATGCACCTGGCTAAGCCTAAAACATTTTTACCCTGTGTCTGCCATCTCTGTCTCTGCCTACAAAAGATACTTCTACTAGCAGAGACAAATATCTCTTTGCAGAATCAAATCGAATGGGTGACCACATATTCTTGAAAGAACTATGTACATCTATTGACCTGCAGGGGATTAAGAAAACCACACTGAAGTTACAGGAATAACTGCTTGAATTGGGAGTGGGGAGTGCTTGCTTTTTTCCTGCACTATTTAACGTCAATGATGTACATGTTGTCCATGCTGTTGAGGTGGAAGTCATCTCAAGTGATCCAGCTGAAGATCTGAAAAGACTTTTAAACTATATTTATCTTTTGTTCAAGTGGGAGTCTGTAATTGAGTTTTCACTATTCGGGCTCGGAGAGGCTTTGATTCCCCTTCCCTGTGGTGGGTGTGGTAGGCCTGTTCGGGTTATCTGAGCATGATTCAGTCAGCCTCAGAGCAGAGCTTGTGTCTCATTCTTCTAGCATTTATTGCTAGTGCCAGACGTCATTTAGGCTTCTCCCAACTCGGATAGCCGCTGCCCTCTGAGCGCGGCTTGCGGGGAGCAGCCTGGGCCCCACCCGCACGCTGTGGGGACCTGGGTTCGCTGTGTGCGAGCCCAGCGCTCGCTGCGGCTCCGGGAGTGCCGGGCCGGGGCCGGCCGGGCCCTGTGCTGGGCACCTGGGCCCCGGCTGCTGTGCCCTGCCCCGAGAGCCCCAGCCCTGTGCCAGCCGCGCTGCTCGGGGCAGCCCCAAGCCCGGGCAGCAAACAGCCCCGGGAGCGCCGGGGCGAGCCTGGGGG
>WBMY01005916.1:898577-925668 GCA_013397315.1 Donacobius atricapilla
AGAGCAGAGCGGCGGGCAGCGCTCCCCGGGCGTTCTTTCGCGCCGCGCCGCGGAGCCCCGTGCGCCTCCCTGCTCTCACTGCCGGCATCGGGCGTGGCGCTGCCTCCCGCCCTGCCCGGCCATGGGCAGAATTGCGGAGATCCTGCTGCTGCCTCTTCGATCGTGAGTCAGCTCGGACACCACTTCCCCCTCGAGTGAGCAGGGGAGGTGGGGCGGAGGAATGTTGCCAGGTATTTTAGCTGGAAGAGAAGTGAAATGATTTCAGGATCCTCATGCAGAAGCGAGTTGCGTGCTTATACGTGGCAGATCTACTTCTGTTTAACATTGGTTCTTGTGTTCATATTCAAATGCTGTATCTGCACAGAGGTGCAGACCCTGACGCACAGGTGAAGAGTGAGACTCCTGGAACCAGTGTGCCCTTGAAGGATTCATCCTTGTGTGTGCTTGCTGTTGCTAGAGCTGGTTTTGATAAGCAGCCCTAGTGGGAAGTCTCTCCTTTGGCCAATATTTAGTGTAGTTTGCCTTGATGAACAACAACAACAAAAAACCTCCAAACCCAAAGAGGTTTTCTTGTGAAGTCTCAAAAGTGAGAACAAGTTGAGTTTGAAGAAACAAAAGCCCTTTATTTTGTATTTGCATGGTATCTTCCTGGAATGGAACTTCCTGGGTTATTAGAAATGTCTGTGGAAGAAAATGGTTCTAATATGTTTGTGGTAGCGTAGTTTAATGGGTTTTGAAATGCTTTTTATTAAGATGATTTTTTTTTTCTCCAAATAGTGGCTTTAAATGATGTGGTAAACCTTATTGGGTGATTTGAGGAGATGCAGCCTGGCCTATTTGTACTCTTGCTTAGGCCTGTATGAATGATTTTGAGCCCTTGTTTCATTTATAGCAGATGCTGCAGGTGTTCCTCGCACTCCTTCATCTCCTCTGTTAACAGGCTTGCCCTAGTTTTTGGACACAAATGTGCTCCAAGTGGAAGAGTTTCCAGTCTCTCATTCCGAGGATGCCGTTTCCTTGGCTCAGATGTCTGGGAACACCCTTTGCTCCCATCCCTGCCAAGGATAATAAATGCTTCTTAAAATGCTAACTGTGCTTATTGAGCAATGCAGTTGTTTGTGCATACCTGAAACTTTTCCATGGAACACAAGGGGTTTTTCCATAATGTGTGTGAGCTGGCCCTGGAAATCAAGATATGGGGCTGCTTTTAAACACACATTCTCCCATTACCAAAAAGTTTTAGGGATAAGTTGGTGAATAGAGACTGGGCCAGTGTCATAACAGACCAGTGCTTTCTGGGAGGGCTGAGGCCAAAACATGGCATCTGTTTTAGCAGAATCATATGGTTCAGGATTGTGTAATGTGCATTTAGAAATTGGTTGTAGAAACTTGCCTTAAGGTATTGAAGTATTAGTTTACAGCTGGAAGGCAAAACTTGATTCCTTTCCAGTGTAAGAAGAACAGGCTAGGGCAAGTATTTTCTATTTATGTGTTCAAACCCATCCAGAACGTGTCAAAACTACATCAGATAAAACCAGTCCATCAGAGAACAGTGAGAGTCTGTTCTCAAATATGAGTGCTTACAGAGCAGGGTGTGACAAGAGCTGTGTTTGTTCCCTGGGTAAAAAAAAAAAACTTTCTCTGCAAAGATTCTTGCAAGAACTCCATTTTTTTCTTTTCCAGTTTGCTGTTGATGGGCAGCTAGTTGCTATAGCATTGTGTTCTGGTGATATGAACCTGGAGTTCCAGCTATATGAGGGTGTGTTAGTTCTGTTCCTGGACTCTGGTCAAGTGTTTTGTTCCAACAAACCTGATTCAGTGGGGTTTTAAATTGTTTTAGAAACAGTAGTCTTGCAAAAAGCTGTTCTGTGGGGTTTTTTTATGTGAAAGGTTATGCTGCAGTTGCTTTTCTTCAGCTCTCACTGGTGTTTTCTTTGTGACAAGAAAGAAAAGTTGCTCATCTTTGGTCATCATTGAAATACTGTCAGAGTACAAAGGTCTCACAAATAGCTCTTCATTTTATGAAGAGTAAACATTAGGAATTTCATAACTCAGGAATATATCAATCCCCCTAACCAGCATGGCTAATAATGCCAAGAGCAGCTAACAGCTTATTACAACTTCTACAGCCTGTCTTTAAAGGCCCGGAGTGGATTTTACCTCTGAAAAAACATTTATTCTCAAATATGTTAGTTCATGACTGTCATTTTTGTTCTCTTTCTTTTCTTCCCCTGGAATCCTACTTTTTGTTGAAGTAAAGTTGCTTTTGTTACTTCAACCTAGATTGTTTCAGAAGATGGAAGATTCTCTTCCTGTGTTCTAAGTGAGGAAATGTGGCGTAACAGCAGTTACACTACAGAAATTCTGTGATTTTGCTGCTGTGTTTTATTCTTGTAGCACTAGCTATTTTTGCCAAAAGTGAAGGTTTCCTTGCCTTTCTCTTCACAGGAGTTAAAGAAAAAACAAAACAAAACAATACATTTTCTAGAGTTTTAACCAGATCACCATTATTAAGAACCTTTTTCAAATTTTTCTGCTTCTCCAAGCTCTTAAATGGTCATGGAGTGGAGAGGAGATTGGTTTGTCTGGGAAATTGGCCTGGGTGGCTGGTACTGAGTGATTGATGGAGGAGTAAAAACCCTCTGCAAAGCAGCTGAAAGGACATAGCCAGGACTGGCTGCACAATAGCTGGGAGTTGTCTGGGGGCACAGGCAGCCGAGGAGCTGGACTGGGGAGCCCGTGGCAGTGTGCAAGTGAAGGGTGTGGCACCCAGCAGAAAATAGGGCAATTTTGCTATCAGGGTCGCTGATCAGTTAGTGGAATATCACTGGTTTGGAGGTGCTGCTGCCCTTTCTCCTTTCCTCACCTAAACCAGCTCTTTTCCCTGTTTGATAATGCTCTCTGCAGCTGGATTGCAGAGGTCCTGGGAAAAAAAAAAAGCTTTCATTTCAACAGCAAATAATGTTTGCTGCAGGTGCCATCCTGGGTGACTGGATAGCAATGTGAGTAGCGATGTCTGTGCTTTCTATAGAGAAATTTGAGAGCAGGGTTCTGGGAATGCATCAGGCCTTTTAAATATTGCCCCTGGCATACAGCCTTTGGAAGAGCTTTCCTTCGCTGAGAGACCCTTTCACTGAAACAGTAACGCAGCTCTGGCAAACTCCCTGACCAGAAACCAGAGTTTAATAAAAGGTGAAGTATTGTAACGTAACTTTGTCATGTCAGCGTTTATTTCTGCAATGTGTATGATCCACCTCAAGGTTGGGGGTTTCCCTGTTTTTTTACATCTACAAGGAAGATGTTATTCAGGTCCTGGCAATGAAGCATTGATATTGATTAACTTGCCACAATGGCTCTTCTTTTTGGAGCTGCCATTTTAAGATAGTCCTTACTACCTCATCTCTGAGAGTCGTTTGTTTTGGAGAGCTACACAAAACCACAAGAGCCAGGGTTAAAGATTAAACAGGGTTATGGTTTTGTAAAAGGCCTGCCAGAAAAGAAATAATTCCACTGCATTTCCTGAGTACTTGAGGAATTTGGGCATGTGATTTAAATGCTACTATTGGTTGCTGTTCTTTGAGCTGGACCAAGCTGTAATGTTTCTGAATAATTTTCCTGGTACTGAGTTGTCCGCTTAGGCAACTCTGTGGCAGAGATTCTCAAATTCCTGTGTAAGTATTTAAAATGCAGAAGAAATGCTTGTTTAAGGAATTTTTATTGTACAGTGTATTGAAGACCTCTTGTTTTGTTGCATTATGAATGGTGGTGTGGCTTGGAAACTCTTAAATCTTCTTTCCTGCTTGGTATTAGCAGCTCCTTTGGACTGTGTCACTTGAAGTGCTGCAGTGCTTCAAGACTGATGTAACACATTAATGTAACTGTAAATATACTTAAATCTACTTTGTCTTTTTTTTCTCTTCTTCCAGCATTCTTTCAAGATGTCCACTGTTCATGAAATTTTAAGCAAGCTCACCCTTGAAGGAGATGTAAGTATTATTGTCTAAGCAAGAAAAGTTTGTTTTACTTAAATGTCTCATCTTGTTCCTTTTACAGGACTCTGCACCAACAATTGTACTGAACTGTACAGTTTACAAGATTCCACACATCTCGTTAATTTTTATTAGCTAAAAACCTAATCAGCAGTGATCAGTTTTCATCCACAAAGCAGCTGTAAACCATAGGACAGTTATGTGATTTAATGAGAGTTCTAACTGGCCAGCAGCAGGAGCAGTGTCCTCCTGCTGGGCCTTATCAAAGAGATCACAGGGCAGGCAATGGCTGCTTGCATCTGTGTCCCTGTTCCTTCCATAGGAACAAGTGAGCTAAGGATGAGAACAGAAGATGGAAATGCGTTAGGTTTTGCTGATACCCTCTGAATTTCTTTTTTTTTTTTCTCTTGTTAAAAATGGAGAACAATATGAGAACAAAAATGTTGGGGATGTAATTCCTGTACTGGTTATCACCAAAACCAAACTAGCTCTTGAAAAAAATTATTTTCTCAAACTTATTTTCTTATTTTCCATTTGAGTTTTGATTGCATATTTTGTGCCACATCTACACTTAGTTTGCAATTTTATTAAAATAGCAGAAAGCCACGGTCTTTGTTTGATTTCTTAAGTTGCAGTTAGATGGTAGATTACCAGCGTGGTATCAGCATATCGTGCCACGCATTTGTGGTTCTGTGATTGTCACTGAAGAGGAAGTGGATCCTGTCCATGCATTATTTCATCACGTTCTAATGAACTTGCTACACATATAAATCTTACAACTCGTAGCTCCAGATCTGAGCTTGGTACAAGCAAATGTTCTGCCAGTTTTTGTTACTTGCTGCAAAATGAAATATATACCAGCCTATGTTTGTGGAAGAGCTGTTGCAAAGAACTGGCCAGTGCTCTGTACGTAAGTAGTAGAACTGGTTTTGGACTGCAAAGCAGTCAAGTCTTGAGCTTTCATGGTTGTGTGTTTCAATGGAGAATTACTTGTGGAATAATAATTAAGCAATCTATTCTCAAGGGCAGAAATGTTTCTTCCTTGATGCTTGCAAGTAGTTGCAAAAGTCAGGTTTGAATACAGTTGCATAGCAGCATTTCCATCAGAAATCCTGCTGCAGAGTGCAGGGCGGCTCAGGCAGCTGCTTTGTGCTCTGAGTTGGAAGCCAGAATTACTGAGGAGCTGGCCTGTGTGGCTCTGCAGCATTAGACCAGCTCCTCTGAGCAATGATTTAGCAGATTAGCTGATCTTAAACACGGTAGTTGGGCCACCAGTTTTTCTCTTAGAAAAGTTTTTAACCTTGAGGGTATGGAATGGTTTGTGGCTGAACCCCAGTGCTTCCTGTGCTCTGCCTCAGTGGTACAGCAGCTGATTTGAGTGGAAGTAAAGACCTGATTGCCTCAGCCTTCCTTCCTTTCAGGAGAGGGTGGAGTTGGGCTGAGGTTGATCTGTGCTCCCAGTTTCTGCATCTCTCCACAAGGGTACAGAAAGATTCTCAGAATACTCAGATGTAGAGATTGTGCAAGAGTCCTGGTGTTCTTAGGTTAAATTAAGCCTCTGCAGCTGTTAGTGATATCTGCTTCTCCCTCATGTTTCCCAATAGGATGAAGTTTGTCAAGCTCAGAGGAAGTAAAGCAGTTGGAGGACCTCTGAAGCACACTAAATACATAGGAAGAAAACCAATTTCTCTGCTTTAGTTTGGCCCAGACAAGTGGTGCAGTTGCACATTATCTGCACTTTTACTGCCACATTGTAAAGAATTTTGTACTGAACTAAATGGAAAGTCAGTTTGAAAGCTGTCTTGTCTGAAAACATACAGTAGTAGTACTGTAGTACAGTAGTGTACCAGAGTAATTGAATAAATGGATTGAACAGGTGTTTTGCATAGGCAGTCACCCTGCTAAGACCTGTCAGGTGTCAGGGAAACTCAGTCTGACTTGGTACAAGCCTTGGGTGGAGGGACAGAGGAAAAATGGCCACCAAATTGCAAATACACTGTGTATTTTGATAGCATATGCTATCATCTTTACAGTAAACTACTCCATCCCAATTACTCAGAAAATACTCAGAGCTGGGTGGAAGGGGAGGTACCCAGCTCTGCTGAGGTCACCAGGTGATTTGCATCAGATTATCCAGAGTGCTGGGTACTGAGCAGTACCCCAGCATGGTGGATGCCTGGCTTGGGAATCTTTCAGGCACACAGATTTCTCTGAGGCTGCATTGCACATCTCCATTTACTGTTTCAGTTGCCAACTTGGTCTGCTAAAAGCAAAGGCTGTGTTTTGTGGTGTGGCTCTGGGCCAAACTGGGGCCACTTTGCTGGACTGAACTGATGGCAGGAGACAAAAGAAAATGATTCAGTTTCTTGGTGCTTTTTTGACTTCCCATCATAAAACAGACTGTCTCCAGAAGGCACGGGGGTAGCTGCCAGAGGAATCTGTACAGAACAGCATGACCTCTGCAGGGATAGAGTCAAAATTAGTCAGAAACGATGGGATTTTTTAGTTAAAAGTTGTCCTCTTGAAAATTTACATGGAAAAATATTTTCCAGGGATATTGGGATAGCTTAGTTCTGTTCACGAACCCAGCCTCCTTTTGGAGTTAGAGAAGGAAACAAAAGTTTCTTGGGATCTTTTCCAGGAAAGCTTAGTTGTTCGTTCACTTAGGAAATGGCTGTGGCAATTTCAGGTGCTAGTAACTCTACCTCTCTGCCAGAGGTTTAGGTTTTTAAATTGAACTCAGCAGAGTGGGATTTGTGAATATTACCCAGCTACTTGTATGAAAATCCGTGGTTTTATTTAACCTTCCCCTGGGAGGTGATAACAAGCTGTTAGCTTACACTGAAGCAGCTGAGAAGAGTTGAATCTCTGTTCTGGTCACCCTCTGTTTGTAGCTACAATCCTTAAGAGAGGACCCTGATTAACAGCTGATAAAATCTGGTAACTTGGAAAAGGTTGCATCTGTTTACTAAGTGAGCTTACCTGCAAGTCCTCTTGCTCTTAGCAGAGATAATTTGAAATGTCATTTGGTTTTGCAAGTCTCATGCTGCTTAAAGCAAGGATCTGGAGGCCAAGAGTTTCAAAAAATTATGCATTACTTCTGCTTTCTAGGACTATGGCCTTAAGTAGATTTTTTTTGGTGTTATCTTTAAAGTTCATGAGATAGGAGATTGAAGATTAACAATGATAAAATGAGAAAAAGTTTTGTGCACCATTTTTTTTGAAGTTATTTGTAGCGTATAATCAAAAGTAAAATATTGACTATATATCTGAAACACTGTAGACTTTAACTTTCTTGGAATTAGCTTCCTCAAGTTGTTTTTCTTCAGATCTAGCCATGAAAGTCCAGATTTTAGAATATTCAAGTTTAGTGAGTAAACTTGGAAGGTGTTGGGGTTTTGCAAATATCTATTTGTTATATTCTGTGTTACACTAAGCATGGCTGTGAGTGGATTTCTGGGCAAAGCACGTGAGGAGAAGAGAGTTCAATGGCTCTTAGTAGAATTCCATTTTCACTGACACCTGATGGTAGTTCTTGCAATTAAACATCGGGCCAAATCTCAGGTAACAGAGTGTTTTATTAATTGCAGCAATGGCACAGTTTAACTCTGCAGGGTTGTTTGTTCTTTCCCTTCCAGCATTCTCTCCCCCCAAGTGCATATGCCACAGTGAAGGCCTACTCCAACTTCGATGCTGACCGCGACGCCGCAGCCCTCGAAACAGCCATCAAGACCAAAGGTGAGCAGGAGGGGCTGGGCCTTCCATTCCTTTGGAAGGTAGAAGGCTGGCTTGCAAAAAACAGAACAAGACTGTGTCTCAACACCAAACTTTTGATACTCTTACTCAAGGATATCTACTTTAGGGGATGCTGGATTCCTCAGACTGCACCGATGAAATCTTGACCAAGTTAGATTTTGAAACCCTCTAAGTGCATGCTTTGTGTGTGCTTTTAAGTTTGTAGCCATGAGTTGTTGAGCTGATCACTGAAAGTGCACACTTCTTCTCTCTTGACTCATCAGTACTTTAAATTCTTCTTCTTGTCTGCCACTTGAGAATGAAGTGTCACCTCCTTTGGCAGTGATTTGGGAGTGGGCTCTGAATCATGGATTTCTCCTGGATTGTTGTACTGGACATTTCTTCTTCCTTTCAGCTCTCCAGACGGCTGCATAGGGTGGTTTGAACATTTTTCTCCTAGGTTTTGAACTAAATACTCATTTGTCTTGTATTAATTTGGGGTCAAAGAAGGTCCTAAAAACTAGTTTCTGTAGTGAGTTTGCAGTTTTTCAGGGGCAGAGCAATGTGAGAGCTCTGAGCTGGGTTATTAGATAGGCTTCCCTCTGGTTATATTGAAAGCATCAGGAGAGCAGGGAGTGTGAACTGAGCTCTGAAGTAATGCCTTGTGGTACTCCTGGGGCTGTGATCCTGTCCTAGTGCTGGGACAGGCAGTGCCACGCTTTGCACACTTGCTCCAGGCCTGAGGAGCAGCAGCTGGCTGTGGCTGGGACTGCCCTCATGTCAGAGAGAAATTCAAAAGCCAAACAATTTCTCATCAGAAAGAAATGCGGAGTCTTCCATCGGTGCCAGCAAAGCATGTGTTTGACTTGCTATAAAATGTAAAATATATCCCCTCCATAACTTCCAAGGCTTTCTTTCACAAGATTTCTTAATTTAACTGGAGTAATTCCTTACTAAAGTGTATTCAGTTCTGATTTTGAAACATCTATGGTTTGGTGTTTTGTTTTGGGGTTTTTTTTAATTCTCTGATGAGAGAGAGTTATATATAGATATCATCAGGTTTGGCAGCAGATACTTTGTATATATGTAGGGTTTTGTCTAGGCTTTATAGTTTTTTGCAGCTCTGATTATAGGGCAAATCCAGACATGTCAAATACACCATCAGACTCTCAGGATAGGTACAAACTTATATGTTTGAACTCTCAAGCTGCTAATTATTGCAAAAGGAAATTGCAATATCCTAGGCAGTACAAAAGCTTTTCCAGGCAGGAAAGTCAGGCATATGTTGTCTTTCCACTTTCTCCCAACAAAGATAAGCAGTGCAGTTAAGTTTCATGGAAACATTTCAGTAGAGAGATGATTTTCAACTCTCTGAGTGAATAATAGGGAACTTACTCACGGGCCTTCATGTTTGTAGGATTGAGCTTCTCTCTGCTTACTGCTTTGTTACCCAGAACTTATTTTGGGAAGATGGCTTTAAAGCCAGAAATTGTCTTTATGGTTTTGATAGCAGATCTTCCACCCTAAATAATCTCACAAAGGAAATATTCTTGAGGGAAATTAAGACCTAGAGTGTTACGACCCTTCTTCCAGGTACTGTTTCCTTGCATTTTGAATGCTTTAGAACAGAAAATTTTCATCAGCTAATTCAGAAGATTTGATAAAATGTGAGCTCTCTAAAATATATGTAGGATTTTTCCTCAAATGAAAATTCCAACTCATCCAGACAAGAACTGGTTTTTATGAACCAGTGATGTAAAGAGCTACCTGCAAGAACAGGTTTTAAAATAATTCTGGGAAGTATCTAAGTAGTTTTTGAACTAAAAATACAACACCCATAATGAACAAACTGTCTACATCCACAGCATTTACCATTTTCCTAGGAAGTATCATGCTTTCTCTAGCATTGTATGTGGGAAGCAGAATAAGCAATGTAAGTTATCACAGAATGAGGAAGAGGAATGTGACTTTTAATTTTAAAACAGTGAGAGAGGTAAATTATAAATATATATGCAAGCTGGTTTGTGGTTGAAAATTTTAAAAAAACGGGCATGTAAGAACCATTTGGGGGGCTTTACTCTTTACAGAATAAAGGACCCCTGGTAGCTGAACCCTTGGAATTTCTTTGTGTTGAGAATCAAGAAAATCACATGCTATAATAGGCCTGTATTTCACACTCGCCCAAGCAGTCTTTCCAGTATATTGGCAATTCTAGCAGTGCCATGGAAATTATGTCTTATGGAGTCTTATCTCTGGCTGTACCTTATATAAACAGTGCCTGAAGTCTGATGTTTGCCATCAGGGCAGGCCAGTTTGGGGAGATGTTATAATAGTATACATTATTATGCAGCTGTGTCTCAGGAATGGAAACTCCCAGAGTCATTCATGAATCTCCATTTTAGTGATTTTTATGTAAAATGGCTAAAACTTATTTTACTGCCTAAACAACAGCTGTATGTTTGGTTTAGGGAAAAGATCTAGTGCAGAGTGTGTGACTGTTCTGCTCTGTGTATTATCTAAATATTCCAGCATTCCTTCACACTCTTCAGATTAATTCCTCAGAGGTTGCTAAGCCATCTGTTCATCTGTGGAGACCTCTGGAAAATACTGTGATGTGTTTATTTGGGCTTAGATCTACCTGCAAAAACTCTACTGCACAAATGCATTGTGCAGCCTTTTTCAGGGCTTTGAGTGGAGCTGAATTAAATGCAGGGGGTTTATATATATATCCACCAGCCTAGGAAGGGATATGTGCAAAAAGGACTTCAGGTCATATAAAAAGCTTGTAGTTAGCAATTGTTCAACCTAGAGGTTGCATAATGCAAATAACTTGTTACCGTTCTGGCTTGTTCCTTTTGGTATAAATGCCATGGCTATGTTTCATTTTTATGCTCTTTAGTGTTTCTGCAGCAAATTCATTTAGTGCCTTGGCATGTCCTTTCTAAATGTTGGCTTTTTGCTGCATAGGACAAGAAGCTGTTTAATTCTGTATAATGCTCTACTGTGCTCTGTGTACAGATTAGCTGATGTACATGAACCTAAACAGAAGAAACTGTCTACAAGGGCACTAACAGAGCTTATATTAGACTTCCTTTTCTTTTTTTCTGGTATCAAAAAGACAACTGCTGAAGTGTCTCTTCTGTTTCAGTGTTAATTCCTAGCATTAACACTTTATGTGTCTCGACTACCTGTTAAATAATTTTGTCAGACTAGGTTGTGAATATTTGTTACTTGCAGCCTTCTATTGATGTCTCATGGGATACTTTTTTATTCCATGGCTGCTGGAATTCAGGCACAGGTTTGTTATAGGAAAGGGCTTAGAACATAGATCTGTAATAAATTCATTATATCCAGAAATTGGTAAAACAATGGTGACATGTAAACCAGTCAGTTCAATCTTACAGAAAGCTCTTCTGTTTATGCTGCCATGGATATGCAGCATGCCCATATACTATGACAGAGTTTTTAAGATTATGAAGTTTTTAGAGGATATCTGCTGGCTTGCTGGTGAGAGAGGGCAGTGCCTGAAATCCACCAAGCTGCATCAGTCACATATTCCAAATATTAAAACTGTCACTAAAGAAATACCTCATTGCAACATGGTTTGGGTTTGGTGAACCGTTGCTAAGCAAAATAGCAGAGCTGAAATTATGGTCTTGTTTTATCTAAATTTTTCCCTTTGACCCCATTCATGTTCATTTCCTCATTTTTGCTGATTGAGCTCCAGCGCTGTGATCTTACCAATGCCACACATTGCCTTTTTCTCAAGAAAAGCTGTCATTAAGCAGAATTTTTCTTTCCATTCCCCACTGGTAGAAATGCAGGGATAAAATCTGCCTAGCCAGAATAAATACGGAAATAAATTGTTTCATTGCCTTGAAACTTTGAGAGACTTCAGCAAAGAGCAAGGGAAAGTGTTAGAGCTGCTGTCCTGCTCTGCCCCACCTCAGCAGCTGTGAGTCAGCATCCTGTGCGTGCAGCGGGATTCCCAAGGGTGGATGAAGTGCAAGCACTTATTTCCACTGAATGCCAGAGCAATGAGTTAACTTCATACTGCCATAGCATGTGTATAAGAAACTTGGATGCTGCCAAGTCATTCATTTGTGGGCTTCTAATCTGTAACAACTGGGCTACAACTTGAAAATGTCATCTGCTTTTTTGAATGCCAAGAATGGTTTAAATTCAGAATTTATTAAAAAGGTTAAGACATTGGCTTGTGTTGTGGGCCTGCAACAGCTGAAAGGCTCCATGTCTGTGTGGGGCCGTTTCTGGACAGGGAGAATTTGTTTTCTTTTATAATGTGGGAACACTTTAAAATGTGCGGGAGTAGATTATGGCTGAAATGTGCAGGCAGTCTGCTTTCAGCTCAGAGTTTGTAACTTAGACACATAATGCTTTCCAGGGCCTTTTGGTGTCATTTGCAGGCCAAGCTTGTGCGAATGAGAGCACTGGTGTAGGTCTGCCTCAGAACAAGCTAAGGACCCGAGGCTACCAAATGTATTTCATCATAAAAAATGTGGTGAAGAGAGAATTTTTGGATTTGACTTACAGTTTTAGACTCTCCAGCTGGGGGATAAAAGGTTTTTTGCAAGATTCCTACTTCATATGATTCATTTTTATAATATCTGTTGCAGTTCTTTGTTTCAGGTTACTTCAGGTAATAGGGAAAATAAATGTAGCTGGATTTTGGCAGGGATCTGAGTCCTGCTAGTTGGTGCTGATCCAGTCCTTACTTTCTGGGGTTTTTTATCAAGAAATGATCTTTTACACTTATATGTATGCAAGTGTGAAAGAAGCTATTTGTAATACCTTTATTCAATAGAGAGAACTGAGGTGAAGCTCTGGGCCTGTTCTGACCTCTAGATTATAGAGCCACCTGTTTGCTTCAAAAGCTGACAGTTGCACTGAAGTGCATGGGTTTGGAATGATTCCCTTAAGACTAAACCTTTGCTGATACATAGTTCACTTACTTAAATGGTAAGTTGGGAGTTTGAGCATCCACATCCTCTAGGTGTGCCAGTTACAGCTCAGCGTGGATCTTCCAGTGATTTCAAAAAGTAGCACATACTTAATTCTTCTAGTGTCAAAAATCCCTTCTGTCTTTTGAGCCTCTGAAACATACTGAATGAAATATACTGCATTCTTTTTCCATTTACATGTTTGGAGTGATGGATTAGATGGCTTAAATAGAAAACATAACTGCTTTATGAAAAAGTCTTAATTGGAAAAAAAGCCACTAAAATGACAGGACAGGCTTTAGTAAATACAAACTTTAAAGTCTGTGTTCTTGAGCAGCTTTTTGCAGAATCCTGAATGCTTGAAAGCTAGTGCCCAGACACACAAGGGAAGCACAAGACAGAGTAGCAAAGCTGGTAACGAATTAGACTGTGAGATGTATCCAAGGATCTGCCTCCCATCAGCAGTCTGGGCTTCAACTGGTGGCTGTCACCCCACAGCCAGGACAGGATAAGCTCTAACCTAGTGAGAGCTGCTGAGCTCTGCTCCGGACAGCACATGTGCTGCGTGTGGAGCGCTGGGGAACATCCTGCCACCAGAACAGTGACAAGAAAGCTGCTCTAATTCCCTGTCTTGTGTCTTCGTAGGTGTGGATGAGGTCACCATCATCAACATCCTGACAAACCGCAGCAATGAACAGAGGCAAGACATTGCTTTTGCCTATCAGAGGAGAACCAAAAAGGTAATAAAATATCATGAAATAGTAATTATTGAATATTTTTCTTGTGGACAATTGGGTTTTTCAGGGTTTCTCTTTTCACTGAAATCCAAGATGCATCTACTTTGTCCATGTTGTCACAGCATAGGGCTGGTAGAACTTTGAAATGTGTTGAATATGCACAATTTGGACTGCAGTCTGTTGGAGATGTTTGTTTCCTATCACCTTCAGAAATCACAGTGGGATCCACAGGATTACATCGTGAAATGTGCTAAAAGTGCTGAGAGGTCACTGGCATGAAGTGCCTCCATTTAAAGGAAAAAATAAAAGAGAGATGCTTTACACAGGACTGGGGTTTTTTTTCTTTTGGTTGGTTTGTATTTTTTGGGGGGGTGTTGGATTTTTGTTTATTTTGTTAAGACAGCTCAGCATAAGGGAAGTGTTCTGTTTCTCTTCTCACAGGTAGCTCAGCTGAGAAAGGACTGCAGTCAGTTGTGCTACGAGCACTGCAGCTATGGAATAGTGATGTAATGAGTTGAACTGTCATTAAAAATCATCCTGGCAGAAATACCTTAGGTACTGAACTGTTGATGGAGAGAAATCTGCAAGATGTGTGCAGAATTCTGCAAAACGAATCTTGCTGTCCGGGAGGCAAGAGCTCTTTTCTTTTGAAGTTTTGAAAATCTTACCATGTTTGAAGTTTCATGCCAGTGAAAAAGGGGAAACTTATATAGAGTTCAGGTTATGATGAATGTGTCTCTTCCAGGTTTTCCAGACCCCAAATGGTAGTCCTCCAGTAGCATCCCAGAATACTCATCTGAAACCAAATGTAAATGTAGAGTTAAGGTTTGGGAGGTCACTGGTTTTTCTGCACGAATGATGGAGGTGTATGCAGAGGCACAGCCGTGTTGTGCATGTGTGCACACGTCTGCACATCCTGCCCTGGGATCACTGGGACAATCTGCACATTAATGGACCCCAGTCATGAAATGTGTCACTTAAAGCTTTGTTAAGTGTTCTGCATGACCACAAAAATGCACCGTCAAGAAAATCTGCAACTTCTTTCATGTTTCTCTCTCACTTTTTCCCTTTGCTGCCACCCAAGAACAAACTGAATTTATCAGAAGTTTAACCAGTGCCAAAGAATAAAACAGTCGTATAAACAATGGAAATGTGCTGTAAAAACCACTCAGAGAGATAAACATGTGAGGAGGCAAGAGAGGAGGAAGTGGGATATGAAAAGACACGTAGGTATATCTTCTAGGGATGGTGTCTGATGATTTTCTTTGCCAGCAGTTGTGCAGATTTTGTTGGCAGTGTGTTGTGCTGTATTAGGCTGCTTGCTTTGTGTGTTGCAGGATCTATTAATACATCATAATTTTTAAATGTCACGTAGTCTACCTCTCTTTTAATTCCTTTGGGATGAGCAGTGTCTGATGGAAACTCTTGGTTTAGGTTGGAAGGGAACGTGGATTCCAGTAGATCAGGTTGCTCAAAGCTCCATCCTGCCTGACCTTTTAAACATTTTCAGGGATAAGTCAGCCACAACTTCTCTGGGCAAATTGTTCCTTAAAATCTATTACAGAGATGTGTGCTGTCTTTCCCGTGGCAGTTCTGAAGAACCCGTTTTCCCTGATACAGGCTGGGGTGTTGTATCCCAAGTGCAGTGGTTGTACTGAAATGTTTCTCAGTCTAAAGCAGCCAGATGCCCAAAAGCCCCATTCCTTTCTGTGTTTGATCCATGCAGTAAGTGTATGTAGTATTAGCATTAATTAGTGCCCTGGATTAAGTGGGTGACTCTGGAAATTAACTCCATGCCTTGGCTCGTTTATCTCTCTGGCACCAACTTCTCTGCAATTCAGCTGAGGTCACTTTCTCCAGCCCCTTTTCCCCTGCCTCTCCAGCTCAGTGATTGTTAGTGAGAAACCAGCAACTGAAATGCATCAATTCCCTTCTGGATGCTACAGATTGAACTTCAGCTTAGGGGCCAGGTGGACCTGTGTGAACCCGACTTGATGCCAGGGATTTGAACTTTGTAACATACATTACAGAAGCTGATAACTACCATAATTCAAGTTGCATCTGAAACCCATAAGAGGATATGGGCTCTGACTATTATGGTGCAGATTTGCATCCTCTACAGTGAACATACCTGACTGTTTCTTTTTCTAGGGCTGACTGGCAATTAACAATAGGGATTTAGGCTACAATCTTCTGATAGTTTCCTTAAAGACAGGCATAGGTTTTCAGTGCTCAGGGATGACTTTTTTATCTCCTTAGATAGCTGGTCAGGACCTGGGCCTTACAGTGGAATAAGTGTGCAGTCAATTTTCCAATGTCTTAGCTAGTAAAGGGCTGGGATAAGAGGAAAACCACAAATAATACAGTGCTGCTGGGAGAACTGTGGGAGTATGATGGAGAAGCGCTGAGCACAGGAAATCAAACTCAGATCCATCTGTGGTTATTAGTTCCAACAAAGCATCAGTGCTTCAGGACTGGAGAGAAGCTGTTCAGATGTGTCTGTACCGTGCATCCCAGCACTTTGTCAGACACTGGTGCATTTCTTCTTTTTTTCAGAGGATTAGAAAAAAAATTCCTTTGCCCTAATTTTTCGTAGGCTTTCATAGCCAGAAAGCTCTTTATGTTTCTGTTTTCCCGTCAGTTGTGTAAGAAACACTGCTGCAGGCTTGGAGACTTAAAGCCCTGCAGGTTAAATTCTCTGGAGATCAGAAGTGAGCTTTAATTTCTTTTCTTCCATCATCCCATCTATTTTGCAGGAGCTTTCTGCAGCACTCAAGTCTGCTCTCTCTGGTCATTTGGAGGCAGTGATCTTGGGCTTGCTGAAGACACCAGCACAGTATGATGCCTCTGAATTGAAAGCTGCCATGAAGGTAAATAAGCTTTGAAATTTAATGTTGTAATCTGAAAACTACTAACCAGTAGTTTTCAAACTGTTTTTTTTTTCCTTTTAGTGCTACCATTTAAATATCCAGCTGCAAGGCATCCAAAATGAGAGAAATCATGGAACTATGTGGGTTTTAATCTCTTAATTAAATCCTGTCTTTAAGGAAAAAGCTCAGGAGTAACAGGCAGGCTGCTCTTCATGGCTGCTTTGCTGACTGCTCTTACAAACAATGCACAGCTTCATAGTACGAGAAACCTTTAAGAGAGCAGCCGTTAGCACAAGCCATCGGATCCTCTGCTGGCATTTATAGGTTTAAACAGTAGTTTTCAGTTACTGGGTCATATCACTGATCTGGAAAGAACATTCTGTACCAGAGCTGCCCCTGTGTAGAAAACGAGGAAGATGGGGCATCAAAAGCAGTCCTTGCAGAAAGAAATACCTGCTCTGCAGGCCACTGAAACAAGACTTGAGAGGTGCTCATGCCAGTACAATCACCTTTTTAAGCAAACTAAGGTGGGAGAAATTTTAGTTATAATCATACATTCTGGATGTTCTTGTTCAAGTTAATTTTTTTTTAAGATTTAAAGACAAGTACTAAGTTATGTCTGCAATTTAGAACATGTCAATAAAACCAATTAATTAACTTCTCCAGGTGATTAAAAAGGAGTTAATAAACAAAGAAGAAAACAAAACCACCCCTGTCCACCAAATAAACACACACACTGCACCCCCCAAAAGCTCTTAACATCGCCAAACCCGAAAAACCAACCCACTATGGAGATGGTAACTCTTCAACTGTGGGCCAAATGCCCTCTTTGAGTAATCAGATGCTGCCCTCTCCTGGTCTGAGTACAGCCTAGCCATAATTTATCATGACTCAGACTGGTTTGGGATTAAAAACTAAGCAATTGCCTGAATAGTCCCAAATGTAGAATATTCTGTGCTCTCCATGGGTTGCTCTTCCCAGCTCCCAAGCACCTGGTCTCAATTAACAAAGCACAGCTCAATGCTCTGAACTTGCCTGAGCTTAAGTTTGGCTTGATACATAGAGCATTACTAGATAGGACTTTAGCGCCAGAGCTGAGGAAAGAAAAGTTACCACTGAGGAGTTAATTATTTTTCTGTTACACATCCTTGAAAGTATTTCAGAAATATTTACAAGATTATGTATGTTGCTAGTCTTCCATTTTTTCCCCAGATGCTTATTAGAGCCATTGTGTGAAAAGCTCTCCTAGTTCTCTTAGCTTTAAACCATTTTAATAAAATTACTTTTGTTCACTCCTCTATTTTTTTTTTGTTTGTCCCACTTCCTTGCCCCTTCAAGGGAGACATTATACCCAAAGAGTACTTTGCCACATAATTGCCACCATTTTCCACATGTTCAAGGCTGCAGCATGAGACATTTTCTCAGGATGTTACTTCCTATGGAAACTATGCCCGTTTTTGCCACCTAGAAAATGACATTCTGGTACAGATGGGCTTAACAAACAGCATCCTAACAGGAGGGTAAGACTTGATTTTCTTCCCGTGCTCGCAGTGGACAGAAAAAAACCCACACAGGCCATGATAAGCTGATGTTCTCTGGTTATGCTGCTGAGGAGGCCACTGTTAGACACTCACAGCAGATGCGCATTCCCCAGAGAGAACATCTACAGGATCTCTAAGCCACCAGAAATATTCCATCTGTTTTTTCTCAGGAGCAGTTTGAAAAACATCCCCAAACTGTCAGAGCTGGGGAGAGGAGATGTCCATAAAACGTTTTAAAACCATTTAAGCATTCCTGTTCATTGCCAGCTCCTGACTGAGTCCCGTGTCTGTTGCAGGGGCTGGGAACTGATGAGGACACACTCATTGAAATCATCTGCTCCAGAACAAATCAGGAGCTCTGTGAAATCAACAGAGTCTACAGAGAAAGTGAGTTTACTCTGCAAGTTTCCATGTACTGTGTCTTTTACACTGAATTATTTGGATAAATTCCCTTCAGTGTGAATTTCATTATTAGAAAGCTCACTCAAATCTGCTTTGGTTCTCTGCTATTTTGTACTGGTGTTCTGGATATTTGTGTGGTTTATGTAGTTTTGGCTTGTTGCGTGATAGCAAACAGATTGAACTCTGCTGCTCATACAGGTGTCGAAATAAAATTTTTTATAAGCTTTCCTTGAGAGAGTGATTGCATGGAACTCAGGCTAGCTGAATGCAGTGCTGGGTTTGATGTAGGCAAGTGTGGGCTCATTTTCATTGTCCTGCACACCTGGCTTAGATTGTAGCTGTTTATGTGCATAAAACACAGTAATTCACAGCCCTTTTTCTTGCAAAGGAGTATTTGTAAGACACCCTTTGCCTGAGAAGAGCTCTTTGTTTCCTAGTGTACAAGACAGAACTGGAAAAGGACATCATATCAGACACATCTGGGGACTTCCGCAAGCTTATGGTTGCCCTGGCCAAGGTAGGGCTGTTCACAGTTTTCCTCTTTCTCTAATGTGCCAGTGAAACAATTGGGTTTCTGATACACTCTGAAATTTCCCTGTATTTTCACTGACCTTTGGGGAATAAAAATATTCAGATGTTGAAGGGTATAGTCTTTTAACTGAAATGCAGCATTCACAGCATTCACAGCATACTGCTTATAATGGGGGTGGAGAATGCAGTTACTCATTTAGCAAATTCAGGTTAAGAGAAAAAGACTGGAATAAGCACATAAACTGCTTACTTTCTATGACACCTTTCTAAAATACTGATATCTCGTTTGAAGGGCAAAAGGTGTGAAGATACCTCTGTGATTGATTATGAGCTGATTGACCAAGATGCCAGGGTAAGTGCTGGTAGTGACCATGAAATATCGCCAGTTGGTCAGGCTTTGGGGGATATTGAACATAAAAATACTGTGGAAGTGGAGAGCGTGTGTGAAGTAGGTGTGTGTATTTCCGATTGTCCAGCACAGTAATGTTTGTATGGTGTCAGTGAATCTGCCACTTGCAATCCTGATACCTTCAGGTTAGCAATTTTCACAGACTACTCACCCACTCTACAGAAGCTCTCTGATATTTCTTTTAGACACATGGAGAGAGAGCCTTTAGCAAAAGGCAACACTTCCATTGCAGTGAAGTTAGTGGTGTTAATGCTTGTTTGTTACATCTGCATCTGTCAAGAGCAGTTCTGCTGAGGTAAACAGAGCTAAATACAAAGTAAAGCTGTAGCCAGAGGTGAATATAAAGTAATTAGTTTTAATGTCAGATTTAGAATCTTAAATGTGATCCTGGTGACCTGCCCAACCATGTGTCCTTGTGCGTTTCTGCCACCGACATAGTTCCAGTAGTGCTTGTTTGTCCAGTAAGGAAATTGTATACATCTGCAATGGCTTCTTGTGCAACTCCTGGGTTTTTTGTGATTTTCTTTCTCTTTCTAACCCCAGGACCTCTATGATGCTGGTGTGAAGAGAAAGGGAACTGATGTCCCCAAGTGGATCAACATTATGACTGAAAGAAGTGTTCCCCACCTTCAGAAAGGTACTACGCAAGAGACAGATTTCTTTTTTTCTGTAAGAGAAAGTTAAAACGGTAACTATTTTGTCCCAGATACAATGGAAACGATCGTGAAAACCACTCAAAAAACATAGGAGATCTCATAAACCTTAATTCATGTCCAGGGTGTTAATTTTTTTTTTCTTAATCTAGTTATTTCTGTGGATGTGTTGATCTCACATATTAAGTGTGTACAGCTCCTTTTTACACAGGTGTAACAATGCTCAATTATATGTCACACAGAGTGAAAAAAAGATGTTGCAAACCTAGAAAGCGTGGATGCAGCAGACCTTGAGAAGTCCTTTAGCTTTTACCTCTGCGCCAAGATAGCTTAGCTGTATCATGTTTTTAAATCTGCCAGTGAAGACTCAAAAGCAGATCTGATACTGCTCTAAAGCACCACATGGGAAAAGCCATTTGAAGACTTCTCAGAGCTTAAATCACTGTTGTTTCAAAAAATACCAGTACAGGATTAAGATGGTTATTTACCCAGATTATGGAGTTGTTCAAGGAAACACAAAGGCCACAGCATGGGACCTTTAGCTGACAAACTTATTCTTGTATTTAAGATGAGATTCTCAGAAGTATTTGCATAGATATTTATTAATCATTTGTCTCTACATTTCTGTGTCTGTGTTTATGCTTTGGGTGGTTATTTCTGCCAGTTCTTGTCTGGTTTTGATTTCACCTACTTTTTTTTCTGGGCTAGTGTTTGAGCGGTACAAGAGCTACAGCCCATATGATATGTTGGAGAGCATCAAGAAGGAGGTTAAAGGAGATTTGGAGAATGCCTTTCTTAATCTTGGTAAGTTACCCTGAGGTAAAGACTGTCTTTATATAGGATCTTTTCAGGGCTCTGGCAATGTATCATGATGAAGGTAGGGCCTAGATTCTCCCTACTGGATGAGAAATTAGCTGGACGTGCTGGTGTTGTTGGATCCACTGGTGTATTTTGGGATATTGCAGATATTCAGAAGCAGATTATTTTTGCCCTCTGCAAAATATAAACTTTGCTTTGCAGTTAAAATGAAGATGCATGTGTATTGTGATCTGCTCTTAGTTCCACTTCTGTTTGGTAGAGAGGCTTAATTTGTTTCCCAAAGCAAATCAAAAGGTTGAAATTGTTCAGTACCCCCAAAGTCTGGGGAGAAAACAGTGTGTGTGAGAGGGGACCAGGCAGGCAGTGAGGGGTGGCAGGGGCTAATTGCAGAGCTGATCTGACACTGAATTCTCTGAAACAGGGAGGCAGGGTGTAAGGTGGCGCTGTGCCATGAGGTGAAGATAACAAGAATGTCATTGTGTTTAAGAGAAAGTTCTTTAAGGGGGAAATCCATTTCAGACTAAGGGTGAGCTGAGAGCTGTGTAATGCAAATGGAGTAGAAACAGAGCTCAGCCTTGAAAAGGAGGCTTCTCATGGAATAGTAAACAGAGTGTTTCCAGAGGAGAAATTGCTTCTAGAAGTGGAACTATGAATTGGGAGCTGTTGAGGGGGGCTAGCATTCTGAAATTATGCAATTCAGAAATGATGCAATTTTCATGGAAGGAAACACTTCCTAAGAATATGAGCATTTGTCATTCAGTCACAAGCTAAACCAAACGACTTCTAAATAGCAAGTCAGGTAAAAATACTTTCTCTGTGTCCCCTTTGTGGAAGAACTTTTGCTGAAAACCTTATTTTGACTGCTTATCATATCTTTAAATATGGCTGCAACATTCTGTGTCCTGTGTACGGGCAGGATATTTAACTATTCTTGTCTCTCTCTTCAGTCCAGTGCATTCAGAACAAGCAGCTGTATTTTGCAGACAGACTGTATGATTCCATGAAGGTAGGAAAGACTGTTACTTCTTTCTGCTATTTTTTTGTTGTCATTGTTAGGCATTTCTGTTCATATGAAATGTGATTGGAATAAATCAACAGTTACCTAGTACTGTTCAAAAGCATTCTTTAACAGTTATGAACCTGGATTATCTATTCAGATTCATCTGGTATAGGAAAACGTAGGAAAGGGTCTCATAATAAAGATCTTTATTAGATCAGTTGATTATAATTAGCAAAGTTAGACACATCTTTAGCATGTAACCAAGAGCTGATAGCAGAAAAAGCTGTTTATTGAATACCAAAATAAGATACTAAATTTGCCTCAAAACGTTTTGTGAAGAAAAAGGATGAAAGAGAAACACCTGGTGACAGGCATTAGGCAATTCCAGGAAGACCTGGTGAACCAAAAGTGTGCTTACAGTCTAAATTTGTGACTGCAGGTTGGTTAAACACTGATGATGAGAAACGTGCATTCACGCTCAGATTCTTGGATCATAATAATGACCTTCGTTAGAAGATTTAATTCATTGTATCTTTTATTGCTCATCTTGGTTGCCTGTAGCTTGCTGTCCTACCATGAACTGATGGTGGCTTGTTGTGCATTTCAGCTATTGCAGCTCTAAATGTGTGTCTGCTTGTAGGGCAAGGGAACCCGGGACAAGGTCCTGATCAGGATTATGGTATCTCGCTGCGAAGTTGACATGCTGAAAATCAAGAGTGAATTCAAGAGGAAATATGGAAAATCTCTCTATTATTTCATCCAGGCAAGTTTTTCATCTTTGGTTTTATATCGCGGGCCTTTGCAGCAGTCTTCACTGGATTCGTGGTACCACCAGAATTCATGGGAGGTGTGTTAGAGGCTGCAGTGAGAGTATTGTATTATCTGTGTACTATGGAAAACCCCCCCTTTATCTTCACAGTCTACAGCTGGTACAGTTCCTGGTAGCCACCTGACAGGTATATGCAGGCTTTGTGCAATCAGCTGATGTGTTCTGAAGGAAAATTCTGTTCACCTGTCCCTATCCTCAGATCAAAAGAAAAGACAATTGTTCTGTGATTACTGAATGAAAACATAGCATCTGAATTGGTACTCCCTTTCATTTCAGTGCTCAAAGAGAAGGCCCTTTAGCTAGAGTGACTTTTGTCCATTTCTGAGATTAGACAGGAACTACAGGTGCTAGGTTTTGTCTAACTTGGGGCATAGGTAAAGAGCTTGTGCATATGTTTCAAAGCTAATTTTCACCCCCACAACAGCATATGCTACATTATTCCTTGTGTAAATTAAGCTGAGTCAAAATCTTAACTCAGAATCTTTTCCTGAAGGTGTCAATTGTACATTATTAGCAAATTTTTTAAGAGTGACCTTGGTGTATGATTTTTGCAGTGATCAGTGAGACAGAGCAGAATGGAATCCTTCAGCTTTCCTTGGTAGTGTCACTCTTCTTCATACCCAAATTTCTCTCTTTTTGGCCTTGCATTTGTATTGCAAGAATGATTAAACAATTTCAGTTCACACATAAGTAAAACTCAGTCAAGATAGTCTCCTCCAGGCTGAGAAGGCTTCAGTGTGAATCATAGACTGTCCCACAGGTTTAGAATATAATTCATATGCTTTTATATTTTGTGATTGTTTCCTGATATGTATTTTGTATTTTTCTTCCCTTGCTTTACAGCAAGACACAAAAGGCGATTACCAGAGGGCACTGCTGAACCTGTGTGGTGGAGAGGACTGAAAACTGTGATGGAAGAAACCCAAATCCAGACACATGTCTTTTTTGCTCTTCATTTTACTGTAATCCTAGAAAACGTGAATTTCCTAGCTAACCTTGGCTTGCTCTTTCCCTGCCAGAGCCCTGCTGCAGTTTGCTCCCCTGCCTGTGTGTGCCCCTCTCGGCAGCTCTGCTTGGCTCTGCCAAAGGTCCTAACAGTGTATAGCCAGAGAAGCTAACCCTCCAGGGAGAAATGGGCTCACACGTGCTTGTGAAAGGCTCAGCCTCTCTGTGCAATGTTTCTAGTAAAACAAATAAAAAATGATGGTTTACTTTAAGAATATGAATCTTTCAGACCTTAATTTGAAAACTGTCTGAACAGTTGATGTGTATTTAGCTTTTGCTGTCCATTTTCTGTGCTGTTTTTATCATGCCAGGGCTCACTACATGTGGCTGAAAACTTAATCTTCTTCCCTCAAGCCCTTCATGTCTTTAATGATTCGCTTTGTCAGCAGATCCAAAACCATTCTCTTCACTGGTCGAGGGAGATGATCCTGCCCCTCTGCTTGGCCCTGCTGCAGCCACGTCTGATGTGCTGTGCCCAGTTCTGGGCTTCCCAGTACAGAGAGACATGGAGCTCCTGGACAGGGTCCAGAGGAGGGCACGAAGATGATGAAGGGAATGGAGCATCTCTCTGATGAGGAGACACTGGGGGAGCTGGGCCGGTTAAGCCTGGAGAAAAGACTGAGAGGGGATGTAATTAACGCTTTATAAATATCTCCAAAGTGGGTGCTGGTTGATGGTGCCAGACTGTTTTCAGTGGTGTCCAGCAACAGGACGAGGAGCAATGGCCATAAACTGAAACACAAGAAGTTTCACCTCAGCATGAGGAGGAATTTCACGCTGAGGGTGACAGAGCACTGGGAGAGCTGCCTGGGGGCTCATGGGGTCTCCCTCTCTGGAGCCGTTCCAAACCCACCCGGACACGTTCCTGTGTCACCTGCTCCAGGTGACCCTGCCTGGGCAGGGGGGTTGGACTGCATGATCCCCAGAGGTGCCCTTCAACCCTGACTGTTCTGTGGTCATCTTTCCCCTAATTGAGTGCTACTGAAGCATGAGCCACAACCATCTCTGCCTGCCTGTGAGGGGCCAACACTTAACTCCCCCTCAACACTTTGTGCGCCTGTATGCAAGGGGAAATAGTTTGTAACAGGAGTGTTTTCTGCAGCACAGTCGGGGCTGGGCGTCGTTGCCCAGGTGCGTCAGGCACGGGCGAGGTAGGCGTTGTTCTTTCTGTGAGGGGCGAGTTCCCGCCTTCCTCCCGCGGCGGGGCCGGGCGGCCGAGCCGAGGGCAGCGGGGCGGGCCNGCTGAGAGTCCCGCGGGCGGGCCCGATGGAGGAGCTGGGCCGGGCCGGGCTGAGGGCGGGCCCGATGGAGGGGCCGGGCCGGGCTGAGGGCAGCGTGGACCCTCACCCGCCACATTCGAGAGCCGGTAGGATGCGCTGCAGTTGTGTTACTGAGACACTTTCTTCTACTACAGCATGAAGGTCACACCCGAGTGTTAGGGCAAAGGTGTGAAGAGCAAAACTTTCCCCTCAGCCGGCGTGGGGCGCGTTGCCCTCACGGCGAAGGCTGAGGGAGCGGCCATCCAGGTGCTCTCCGGGGCCTGGTGATCACATCCCCAGCACTACTGAGTACAAGTATCAGAGTTGTCAGCAGGTAAAATGGCTTCCTTTTTTTTCACAGCTGTTGCTCCTTTGGAAATGCAAAACTGCCTGTTAAGTATCAGGTGTTTTCCTTCTGTCGTTAGCTGGTTTGTAGCCCTGTTTCAAAGGCTCGGGTACTCGTCAGAGATAGTTTTGATCTCCTCAGAGACAGGAGGAGCACACAGGAGGCTGTTTCATGCCACCATTAGAGAGGTGAGAGATTTTGCTTAATATCATTTGCTGTAGACCACAAAAAATATTTGGCGTGAAAACATTGCAGTTGGTAAAACATTGGTAACTTAAATGCACAAATGATACAATTTTTCAGGAGCGGCTCCAATTTAATGCCTGATGGAGCAGTGTCATTCACACCTGTTTACAAAATGCCTCTCTAACTAGCTTTGTACATTTAAAAACTATTGCTGAGATAGCAAATCACTCTTTGAATCTAATTAGCTAAGTCATCTCTATAAATGTTGCTTGCTCAAATGTGGCCCTATAAAAGAAATCAAACTGCAAGCATTTTTCCAGTCAGTGGAATGAACAACTAGAATTTGATGGCTGGCGTGCTCTGCCTCACTGCCACTGGATGTTCAGAATTGCAGGCTGTCTTTCTTCAGGAGCAGAACCATGTTAAATAAACCAGCAGAATTTCAAAGACCAGGACTATTTTTACTAATTTTGGATTAGGAAGTAAATTAGTCCCCTGTGAGATCTAGAAGATTTGTTGGCATTGTCGATTTTTTTTTTTTTTCTTACATTACTGGCTTTTTGATGTTTCAGATAGGAATAAATTTCCAAGCTCTGATGCTGATCCTGTCGTTTGGTTGCAACCTTGCTAATAAGCAAGATGTGTCCCTGTCCATAGTGAATTGCAAAAATCAGGTCTCCAAGACTCTGAAAGATAGGAATACCTTGAAGAATGATGTTTGACAGTGTTGCAGCATTTTATTAGTAAATCCTCCACGTGGCAAATTAAATATATAATGAAAAACAAACAAAATTTCAGTTGTTGATAATGTCATTTAGACCGTTATCTAAGACCTATTGACTTTCAGAGGTAAAAAAAAAAAAAACCACCACCAAAACAAACAAACAAAAAACCAACACCAAACCGTAAAATTTGCTATTCTCAGTCTTTGTTGTCCCAAGAATCTGTGAATAATTTTTTTTCAGGTCAGATCTTGGTTCAGTTTCTCATATTTGTTCTTTGGTGTTCCCATTCCAATTGCACAGGCAAGACCCAGAAGTTTTACACTTTGTTGTCACTGTTTCTTTAATTACCCCAAATTGCATAGCAAATAGCAGCAATAGGATTTCACTGGATGTGTTTCTTACCAGACCTACTGTTTAGCACAGACATTGGAATATAGAGCTCAAGAACTGTACCTTTGGGCCAGTATAACTTAAACTCACTAAGAAAGTAGTGACGGTTCTAACATGGAGAGGTGGTTCCTTGTCCTGTGCACAGGGGAGACTTGACTGTTCCTTTCAGAATTCCCTTACTCATATTTCAGAGGATTTTTTCTAAACAGTCCAATTCAGAGTAAGAGAACATCACTAAAGAACAGTTGTCATGCTTGTATAAGCCATTTTCCTTATTTCTGCAATTCCTTCCTTCATTTGCCCAGCATCTAAACATCTTCTAAACAAACAGTTTATTAGTGCTGTGCAATGATGAGGAGTCATACAAGATGTTCTTACCAATGAGAATCAGTTGTGGAATGGTTTGATTAAATTTAAATGTAGTCAGCCCAAACTGAAGCCAGCATTTACATGCTGGTAAAACAAAAAGGTTTATTGCAAGACGGAAGCTTTGACTCCTTGGTGCTGAAACACCTTTTTAATGAATATGAACACGTTGTCTATAATTTCACTTCCCAGATGGGCAATGTTCGCTCTCTGAACACTGTTAATAGGGCTTGTTCCTCAGGTGTAGCTTTTCCCACTGCAGCGAGGACAGCTGAGCTCTTCAGGAGCAGCCCCTCGAGCAGCGGGCGCGGGGGTTTGGTTCGGGGCGGGGGGTTTGGTTC
>WBMY01005916.1:925687-1018302 GCA_013397315.1 Donacobius atricapilla
CGGGCCCGGGCCCGCCGGCTGCGCGGTGCAGCGGCCGCGGCCGCGCAGCAGAGGGAGCTCGGAGAAAGCGCCACGGTGCTCCCGAGCGAGCGGAGCAGCGCCCGCCGCTGCAATGTCCCTGCGCATGAACTCCGCTCTCTCCAAACATTGACATTCCCCGGCTCTAAGCCTCCGTGTCAGAAATTCAGTTTCATCTCGCAGTGTTTTTTTCTGCTCTCTTCTCTGACGTGCTTCACCAATTTTAATAATTGCTCTCTTTAGGCGTGGGCAAACGAAATGATTTCTTAAGTTCTAATCATGTTGTGAACTTCCAAAATGGAGAGGTTTTCTACTGAGAAACCTTTAAAAGAGTGTGGGGTAATGATGACAATAAGTGTAAAGGAATTTTCTTCCTTTTCTTTAAAGGAAGGGTTTTTGATCTTGAAGTTATCTGCTACTTCCTGATTTAAACCAGGTACATTGTTATTGCCTGTAGAAAATTAAACATAACCCCATATCTTTTGCTTTGTTCATAATATAAAAATTATGAACATTGCACACTCGTTGCATTTTCACTATCTATGCTAATAACAAAATATATGTGTTATTAAAGTAGCTTTTCTAAAGGAAATATTTCAGTTTATTCACGTGTATTAACCCTCCTTTTCTCTCCCTTTGACTGATCTGATCATAATGGGCAATGTTTGTAAAATTTTAATATGAAAAGAATTTGTTCAGTTATGTGAAGTTCATCTTATGCCTTTTTAGGATCAAGAAAAGAAGATATTAATTCAACTTCTTCTGAGTCTGGCTTATTTAAAGTCCTGTTTAATGCTGAACACAAAACAAAATCCCAAACCAACTAAAACTGTATGTAGCTATTTAAGAAGGTTGATGGGCACACAGGCTATTGCTGTGATTCCTGATTGAATAACTACTAAGGAATGTGGCCAACACTCTCCTCTGCTATGTGTCCTTAGCTGCATGGTTTATACTGACTTCTTTGCAGGTAATCTTTTACTTGTAAGCTAAAAATAAAATGTAAGCATCGTGAAGGCTATTTCTAAGCATACAGAAAACTTATCTGAAAAGCTGCTTTTTATATTATTATTGAATACTCACTGGATCTATTTTATCATTTCTGTACAAAAATCCGGATGAATTACCTGATTCAAAAGAGGTGTCTTGTTAAATGCTGAACTTCTCTAATATTTTGCAATGACATTCTGTGAAAGTTTTATTTAAAGTAGCTTTAATACCATTTGATTTTAAAACAAATACTAAAGTATTTTAGATGTATGAAGCAGTAAAGATGGGTAAGTATTCTGGGAAATATTTTTGTTAACATTTTGTAAGAAGTCATAAATTACTATTAATTTATAGGCTTTCTGTGAATATATATAGTAAATTGTATTTTGTTTGTGAGAAGGTATGGCAATTAACTTATTACAAATGTATGAACAATGTTGTGCTTAAATACATCAGTAAAGCAACAGTTGGCATTGCACATCAAATACATTAATAACAGGAGATTTAAATTCTTTCCCAGTCCAGGCTTTTCCTCCACACTCAAAAAAAAGGTGTTAGGAGCTCTCCGTGTGTGTTTCAGACTTTACGGTGAACTCCTAGTTCTGAATTTTCTTCCTGGTTGTAGGAAGGCTTTCCCTGCAAGCAGGAGGCAGACTGTACTCTGCAGCGGCTCTGGACTGGGAATTCATAGTTGTGCTATTATTGCAAATGATCGATTACAGGGGAGTTGTTTCCTGGGCTCTTGGAACTTCCTATATTGCAAATGTACTCAGCATCTCAAGGTTTTAATAGCTTGTTTTAAAATACTTTGTATTAAAAGATACTGAATTCAGGGTGAATCAAGGTGAGGAGAGGCTGATGTGAGCTATAATTACACCTGGAATACTGGCAGAGTTTGTTTGCCCTGGTTTGGGTTTTGGGTGGGTTTTAGGTTTTTGACTAGAGAAAGTCTTACTAAAGAAATTGCTTTTTATTTTCTGGTTGCTTTCAGCTCTCACATGCTACATGTTTGATGTGGGTAGATGGGACAATTTTCTTCTTTTTTTCTGTTTCTCTTCTGTCTTGGTCGGTTTTATTTTACTTTGAGAAAACAGGCTTATATATCCTGCTGGTTCAAAACCTACCTGCATATGAGCTGTATTAGTCTGAGGGTGCCATGTAGAAGAAAATAAAAAGAAATTAATAAGATAGGATGGGACTTTTTCAGTTATTTCTCCCTCCACCATTTCTTGCCACAGAAATGGAGACAGGAGAGAAAATCAGAAGTGAAGTTATTTCACAAGTAAACTGCTGTATCTGTAATTGGTGATAATGTTAATGCAGTGTTTTAAAACAAGGAATTGGAACAGAGTAGGAGCCACAAGGCTGAAAATAATGAACTCCAGTAAGATAAGTGATGAACTGACAAAAAAATTCAGACTGAGTGTTATGAGTGAAGCTCTGACTTGGTAGAACAGAACATAGGAAATAAATTTGCAATCTGCCTTTCTTTTGTTTTAAGCAGTTGTGTGGCAGGTATTTTGGATTAGTGGAGGTCATAGCTCAGAAAACACCCTGATGTGGCATGAGGTCACTGCAGAGCTGCCTCGCCAGGCTCTGCGTGTAAGAAATGTAGTTTAAAAGCATGGGAAGTTGAGTAAGTAGCAGATAATTTACATACCCAGATTGATATCTGATTAAATATTAGAAAGAAAAGAGGGGAACATGGTGTGCAATTCATGGAAGGAAGCCCCTGAGATGGGAAAGGAACGCTGGAATCTGGGTGTGCTGTGGCCGGTCAGGGCCTCCCGAGCTGCCCGAGTGAGTAGGATGCTCAGCTGGAGCCTGGGGTCAGCTGTAAATTCAGCTCTGTGTCTGCAGCAGAAAGCATTCGGCACTCCTGGAAGGTCCAGGCCTGTCATCCTCAGCAACAGGAATCAGGTGTCTGAGCAGCTTGCAGTGTCTGAGTCTCCTGTTGTGGACTGCCTCCAGCAGCAGGCGTTTATCAGGTTCTGAAGTGCTGCAGCCCTTCAGCCAGGACAGTGCCCCAGTGCCCTTGTTCAGAGTTTCTCATAAACAGGACAGATACTGGCCTTGCACACACCCTAGCTTTTTGATCTGTTTTCTTCGTCTCAGCTTAATCTTTGTCATCACATATTCTTATGTCATCAGAAAATCTCATTGTTTTACTGAAAATCTCATTGTTTTAGTAAAAATCATAACTGGAAGAGGTTGTCACCAATTATAAATAGACATGAATGGATTGTGAAAATGCTCTTGATTCAGGTTTAATACAGTAGTTTATGTGTTTTATAAGTATGCGTGTCCTCTTCTCCCCCAGCAAGGGGCTAGTTTATAATTTGCTACATTTTTCAGGTGTGGGCATGAGCGCATGTTTTGAAACAGTATTTCCAAGGTATACTGTTCTCTTTTTAATTACTCTGGCAGCAGTTTGGACTCAGTGACAGAAGAAAAACATAAACACTCTGTGGGACAGTATTATCTGATTGCAGTTCCCTTTTTTCCCCTCATCTATTATATGACATTATCCAGCTCATTTAGTTTATCTCAGTTTCTCAGTTTTCTTTTTAAATTAGAGATTAATTTCTTCTTTTTAAACGAAAAAAATAAACAAACCTATATTTTTAAGTAATTCCTGATACAGCAAACCTATTACAGCAGTTGATGAGCTGTTTTCATTAAGTGTTTTCAGTTCCCAAGTTCAGTTCTCCAGGACTGATTAACATTAATGATTGTGTTTCAGCTCGAATGCTGCCTGGGAAATGTGTTTGGAAGCTTTGATGCCATTTTCCTAGCCCGTGTGTCTGAGTTATTTCCCCGGATGGACAGGCACTTTTGCCGCTGTCCAAGCTGCCAGTCTTGGTCCTGCCTGGCACTAGGGCAGGAGTGAATCTGAAAACTTGGGACGAGGCAGCCAAGATGAGAACGCACAGTTCAGTACACAATGTGTTGTGGAATAAATGGAGCAGCTGTTGTATGAGTGAGCCTGTAAGGCTGAAGTATCTGGGGAAGTCTTGTGTTTTGATAGGAGAATGTCCTGTCTGTCATTCTAATGCTCTTTGGCCAATCTTCGGGGGGTTCTGTCATTGGTGGTTCTGGGTGGGGCTTTCTCTGTATCTGTTTTGAAATGACTGCATGCTCTGCTGTTTTCTTCCAAATAAATGAACCAAAAAATGTGTATAATTTTTCAGATCTGTTTTCCAATCTACCTGGCTTTTGTACACATACGGTCCAGGTAAATGGAGTGCTTTGCTTTGAGAGCAGATTAAAGGTGTACTTTGCTCCCTTCCTGATCCTTTTGAACTACCTTCATCTCTCTTTTCATTTTTCTTTTTTTAATCTACAATTCTTTTAATTTTCTCCTCTTGGAGTAAAAAATGAGAACAAGCCTAGAGCCTTGATCTAAAGCTTAGGGAGATCAGTTAAGAAGGCTGATGCTGATTTTGGTACTTGGGGATATTCAAAAAGGCAAGGTTAAGGAAGGAATTTTCCTTTCTGTGGTAAGTACTACACCAGATCATTGGAAAAGAGCTCAGCTTTGTATTAGTGTATAGATTTGCCATTAAATCATTAAGAGGGTCATTACACTGATTCAAATTCAGTGTCAGATTTTCCAGATGGGCTTTCTCTGTGTTAGTGGCACCAGCAGATTCAGAGGAATAGTGTCCAGCAAAGTCAGGATAGCTGCTGCTGAAACCTCTGCTTGGCTCAACTAGGAATTTATTGTCATTTAGTGAAAATATTGGTGAGAACATAACCTTTTGTAATGCTTAATGTTTTATTGGCTATAAAAGATAAAATATAGAGTAAAGGGAAGTAAAATAGTATTTTGTTAGGTGGGGACTTAGATTTATGCTGCTACTTACTGATGGAATAATCAGTGGGTCATAAAGATCAGACTGCCTGCCTCCTATCTCTTTTTGTGTGTGTGTGTGTATTCAACAATGTCTGCTTTGTGATAGTTAGGCCCATGGGAGCTTACCAAAACACTGGGTCCCTTTTGTCCAAGGGTATTAAATTATCTGTTTAGATCAAGCAGAATGTAGTGGATGCTTCTGTTTCAGACATTAAGCAGTTGGGATAGGACTAAATAGACCAGGATGCTTGACATGTGCAAATGGAGCACACGCTCACAAGGGACACTCGGCAGCGTTGTGAACTAATTCGGCACACACAGAGTAGGCATTAAATAAATTGTGCATTACCATTTCGTGGGGAGTAATAAGCAAAGAGATCTCAAAGTCTTCAGCTTAAAAGGAGTGGTAGTGTATGTTTCACACTGTTTCACGATATGTCTGGTGTGCTCTTACTCAAATAGATTAATAGTGGAAATAACATCTGAAGGCTTTTCTGAAAAATGGCAACACATGGAGATTTTTCATTAGATTGAAAATCCCTATGCTGCGATAAAATTGATAAGATCTCGTGATCAGTGTTAGAGGAAGCAAAGACTGAGTGGCACCATGGGGGAATTCTCTTTGGTAGAGCAGGGTGCTGTGGCAGAGGAGGAAAACCTCTTTGTCAGAGTGAAAATGTCCAGTAGTGATACAGAGAATATCATAATCTGTCAGAATTACAAAGGGCTTTTTTTTCCTTTTTCCCCATAGGTAGCAGACTGAGGTTGGTTTGCAGATGTGAATTCCTGTAAAAACTTTGGCAATTCCATTAGTCTGTCCCTTGGAATGGGCTGCTCTGGACACATGATATTTTGCTGGATTAAGACTTCATTCCCAATTGTCCTGTTAAACCAGGACACCTATTTACGCTTTCTCATAGGGTAGAATTAATCCCAAAGATTTATTCAAAATAACTAAATTTGGTACAGCCTGTAAGAAAAGGCTGGTCTCAGTAATGCCTGGTGTGAACAGTGCTTGGTATCTCTGCTATGCATTTTGTTAATTATTGAAGCTTGTAAGAACCGTGTACTTGCTTTTCCTCTTGGAACAAGGGGGTTGGTTTTGCTTCTGATCACTTTTCCTCTCTTGCTTTTTTCCTTAGTCCCTTCTTTCTGTCCCTCAGTGAGAAAAACAATAACCCCATCTCTTTTAACCCCTGCAAAATGACTGGTGTTGTGCAATTCAAAATATGGAGAATACCTGGAACACACATATCATTCTTTCCATATGCATAAGGCAGTGCATTCTTACATTTCTAGATATACAGAAAGAGATTTTTTTATATTCAAATCTCATACTCCTGCTTACCTGCACTGTAATAATCGCTTCGAGGGAAAACAGCTGAAATCCTTGCAGTAGAAGGACAATTGTAGTTATGTACCTTTGACTAAATCCTTTGTGCTCTTGAGGAAAATCAAGCTGCGTTCTCAGCTGCTGGTATGGACAGCAGCACAGAGTGGGGATCACACCTGACCTGGGCACTGAAATGTGACTTCTTCAGGGCTTTCCTTTAAATCAAGGAGTGCCCTATGTGCACAGCTCACAAGACTGGCAGTATGGCGAAAAGACGTGAAGAACAATACTTTACACATTTTTTATTCTGGCTTTTATCCCAAGAGATCCCACAGAGCTTCAGTAACTACCATGGAAGTTAATGCCTTCCTTGCCTTTAATGAAGAGGAGTGACAGGCCTCAATTGTTTCAGCACTTTTCCATGAGGGTTTTTTCCTCTCACAGTGTGGTTCATTTTCTGTCTCTGATGGTGAGGGGAGGGGGAGGAGAGCTGCGTTTGGGGAGGTTTATATCCTTGCAACTCTGCTGGTATCCCCGTGAGACAGAAGTAAAGGATTTTTTTGTCTGTAGCTTCAGGATTGTAGCACACAAGAAGGATGCTCACTGTGGCCGTGCTGTTCTGAAAGGACTTTATCTCTGCAAAACTTCCTTACTTTTGCAGGGGTGATGTGACCTGCTGCTGCTCTTAGAGTGAAGTTCACTTGCTCCTGGTGTAGTGAATTGTCTTTGATAGTTCATGCAGACACACACAGCTGAAATTCAGTTGTCAGCACAGCAGAATTAACTACTCTGTGCATCACAGTTGAAGGGGGGAATTAAGTTCTCTTTTTACACGTGCTTTGCTGGGGCAGGTGACCTAAATGGCCATCTCTCCCTGCCACTGTCACCTATCTGTTTGCTTTGAAATAAAATATAAGAAGTTTTCCTAGGGCTAGGTCAATTGTGGGTTCCTCGGCAGCATCAACTCCTTGGCTTGTGGAGCATCTTAACTGTAATCTACTTAGAAACGGAACCAGTTAAATGGGAACTTGGATCACAGGTTAAAAAAAGAGATCTTAGAATTGGATGAGCCAAGTGCTGCTCTGTTAGGTTCTCAACACTTTCTGTTGCTGCTAAGGAGCACAAGATCCTTTTTAGAGCCCAGTTCTACTAATTAAATATGACACTTTTATTAAATATGTAAAACCACCCAATTGTCAAGTACACACAATGTACAGCAAAGACAGCTGAGCAGAGTGCCTGGCTGCAGGCAGGGATTTGCAAAGTCTGCAAAAAAACCCCGCAAGGGATGGGGACAGTGAGCGTTGCACTACACCGACTCCTGCAGAAGTGTGCTGTACTTTTCATCTTCCTTCATCGTACCTACATGAAAGGATCTTCTGCAGGGGCAGATGTTGGCCTCCCACCAATTCTAAATAATGGATGGTACCAGCATTTGTATTCTTTTTTAGTGGAGCCAGTTTATGCCCTGTTTTACTGGCTCCTAGAGCCCAAGGAAATACGATTTGGAGCCAGCTCTGCTTCCGTGTCTCTGGCTGGCCTTGCTGAGGATGGAGCCGGGGCTGTTTCAGATAGGCCATCTGGCTCTCTTGAATGAGCTTATTAGTAATAGTGGAGGTGGGTCTATTAGCCTGGGACAGGAACTCAGGAACAGATGCTTTGTTTATGTGTAAAATATGGCTTCAAGCCAAAGCGCTAATCATGATTGCCTCTGAAGTGGTTCTAATCATCTGTATGAGACTGCAGCCGCTCTCGTGTTGTTTGTACAAGCTGGTAGTTTAGAGGTGTTGTGTACAAGATATTTGTAGTCATAATTTCTCCAAACAGGTTAAGGCAAACATGAGAATCAGCATATTAATGTGCTGTGTTTCAAATTAGAATTATAAACACACTTTCCTCATTGGAGGCTTAATCTGCTAGGAAGAAGCCAGATGTTTACTGATGACACCATTATTTAGAAAGACCTATCAAACTAAAACAAATTATTGTTGTTTAACTGGAGGAAAGCCTAGTTTTATGTATCAACTTAGTAAAGCAGCTCTGTGCTGAGAGTGACCGAAGGAGGTTTTTCCTTCAGGTCGTAGGCCAAACATGAATCCCAGCAGATGTGTGGGTTCCCCTTCTGGCCTTAGGACAGCAAAATGAGGTGTGCCTGTGTTCCTATAGCCTCTGTGAAGTAAGTGATAACAGGAAATTAGTTGTTTGGGCTTATTTTTACCAGAAAATCATCCTTGAGGCTTTTTAAAATTTCAGTTAGGATTAAAAAAAAGGTAAAATAAAGGTAGAAAATCTTGTGGGAAATGGAAATTTTAGACATATCCTGTTTAATTGAATTTTTTTTCTGTTTCTTACTTGAATGAGAAGGGGAAATTATGATTGGGCAATTTGCAGGAATGGTTAAAATCAAGGTTTTAATAATGAATTCTTTCATTTGTTTTGAAATGGTATTTTGTGATTTAAAAAATGTGATTGTTTCAGGCAGAGTGGCTTTATCCATTTTCTTTTTACTTGCAGATCTGTTTCCACACATGCTTTCCTCACAGACATTTGAAATCAAGGCAACTGTCTGAATTTGTCCCATGAGCTTCAGTAAATTTTTGCTTCCATTGGTCTCTCTATACTGTGTACTCCATCTTGTGTAGGTTTTGCATCAAGGAGGCTTGGCTTTTTTGTTTCCTTAGTCTTTCCCATTTTGGCACTATGTGCCAGTCTTGCCGGCAACACCAGATTCCGTGCTTTTACAAGAGCGTGAAGTTTACCTTTTTTCTAAAGCATCTGATCTTCAAAATGTGCTTGAAACCTAAGCCAAAATGTCACCTGTGCCAAACACAGGTCTCTGTTCTGTACAAGGGAAAGGAAGGTATGGTACAGGGATTGCCTTATGGTCATAGTCCTCTAAAGAGAAGGTGCAATATTCAAGATACGTGCCACACTTGTATGATATACATCACACTGTCTGTGGATACAAACATTGATACTTTTGCTGTGGTCTGGTGGACTTGAAGAACTATCCAGTTATAAGGATTTATAACGCAGATTATAAAGGAAAACTGCCTCTATTGAATCCTCTGTGTGTGTGTAACTTCAAATTGTCACTCTACAAAGTAGGCTATTCTTAATGCTGTGAGACGCACCCGCAATTTGTTCATTTCGTTTCATTGTTTTCTGAATTGATGTTTCCTAAAATATATGATAGAAATACCTAAAATACTACAGCTGTTTCCATGCAGAACAGATATAAACGGTATCTTTCATTTAAAAAAATAAGGTGGTAATGTGAAAGCTCTGGTTTAGCTACAAACAGACTGAGTTATAGTTTCTTGGGAAGCTAGGTGGCATATAGGAGAAAACAGTAAATACTCAGTGGAACAAAACCTGGCTGTATCTGTTGCTAATTAAACCTTGTAATCTTTTCTTTTCCCCTCTTGATTGCAGAAATGTAAAGGTTGGGTAAGTAAAAGCACATCTATAAGCCTTTTGATAGTATTAGAGAACTAAGCATTCTCAGTTCTCTCACTGAAATCTTCTTAGAGGTCTGGACTTGCAGGAACACACGATAGCTCGGAGCAAAGCCTGTAACACTGCCCCTAATGTAGCCCTTTTGTGGCTATCCACTGCAGCCCATGAAATGTGCAAAAATAACTCATGGCTCACAAAACACCTCAACCCACCCAGAGTGTAAAAGCTTAATTGGTAGAAATCCCTGCTGGACCTATCACTGTCCTATCTGTAATCTTACTGGGCATGGTTCTCAAAGCACAAAATGAATCGTTGTTTAATTTGTCTTCTGTGCGTCAGAACTTCCCAAGAGCACAGAAGACCATAAAATAAATAGTCCTTTCTGGTTTAATTAGTCACTGCTTCATTTTTGCAGCTACTTTCTTTGGCAAGTGCATCATCGGTTTCCCCTGACTTTCAAACTGAGGACAGTGATACAAGGGTATCAAAAAGGGATCTTTTGCATGCATCAAGAGGCATTTTCGTGTTCCTGGCATTGTCTAGACTGAGAGCTGTGGCTTGTGTGAGGAGTTTCATTAATGGCTGTGTGGAATTCTCTATGTGTTGGGTGTAGTAATGACTGCAGTGAGTTTTCTGTGTACTCAGTTCATAAGAAGTTCAATGGCATTTATTTCTTCATAATGAAAGGCAGATGTAAAATACTCCTCTGCTTAGCAATAGCCTCAAACAAAAGATAGTTGAAAATTTAAAAATATAATTGAGCCTTTTTTAAAGACTACTTCAAAACTGTGCAGGTGCTATTTAGTTAGATATTTGGTTAGGTGGTAAATCTTTTGTCAGGAGTGAAGAGAGTATCAGGAAGTAACTGTGAGGCAGATTCAACGGTCCTTCCCAGAGAAAAGCTCCCACTGACTCATATTTAATAGACACCACAGCATTTGGCCGAGACGGAATGAATTTTACCTTCGCAGGCTGAAAATGTCTAATGAAGGGCCCAAGTGGATTTTCTTTGAAGTCAGTTGGGGCTATTCATTGAGGGAGCAACTGTTCAGCAGGAGTGAAGGTGTCTGGCCCAAAAAACTTTAACTAATGTTGCGCTGTGTTAAAATAATCTGAGAATCACACACAGAACAAATGTAACATTTCACTTAATGAGTCCATTATACCATGTTTCCCTAGGAAGCTTGTAATTATAAGTAATTACCTCAAATCTGCTGCTAATCCATTTGAGCTCAGAAAAGACATGAATTTTAAGAAAGTTAATTTTCTGGTGCTATGTTACTGTCTTTGAACATTTGAATATTTGAAGTAACATTGCAATTGAATGACTTTAATTTTACATATATCTTCAAATTCTCCTCAAGCTCTCCCAATTCTACATTTAGCTGCTATAGAGCAAATGCTCATAAAAATTACTTGAGATGGGAAGAAATAGGGAGACTTTGTGTTTGCATTGGCTCAAAAATAATACTTTTCATTATATTTTCAAAGTGAAATTAAAATAAATTAAGTTCCTTCATTTCTATAAGCTAAAGGGCATATGGAAATGAAAATGCTGGCACTTCACCATTCTCAGACAAAGTATTTTGGACTCAATTTTTGAACTTCCAACCATTTCTCAGTTTTCTATCCAACTTCTTGCTCACAGATCTATGTGAGATGATGTTTTTAAGAACGCCTGCCACAAAATATTATAGCAAATAAATTATTACACCAAATGCAGGACAGATTTAAATCTATGTGAGCATCTGTATACCAAGCCTATTGATTTACATTGGCTGAAAAAATGTCCATTACTGTGCAACAGCCAATTACTTGACTTGCTTCCATTGAGAAGGGTGGTATTTAGTGTATTTAGGTCAGGAACTGAACTTTAAAAGGTATAAGAGAGTTGACCAACCCTAGCAAAAGAAATCTCAGCAGTGTTGAAAACATCGGGTAAAGGACTGACTGCTGAGATCAGCCTTAAAGGGAGTTATCATGAGACCTAACCTTGTCTGTTTTCTATGATCTTTTTAGTGTAACTTTATAGCAACTTTTTCAACAGGGCCTTCAATGATTAAGAAACTACAGTTCTAGTTTCATAAAGGCTCTGAATTAGTATTCCTACTAATTAGTATTTATAATAACGGACTGCAATGGACTCAGCAGCCCCATTATCAAAGAAGAGTTAAACTTTATATTTGATGGTGTTGTACATGTCCATGTAGGTGCTAAAGAATTTATTGCCTCAATCACTGCAGGTTGCCTCTGTCCAGGAAGGGTGGGATGATCATTCTATTCATTGAAAAGCGCCAACAGTGACACCCAAGCAAACCAAGGCAGGTGTTGCCATACAAATGTGGGTCTTTCAGGACCCACATTTTCCTGCAGCTTCTTCTTTAGCTCAGATTTTCTGGAAAGAAAGCAGTACATTGATAAGATCTGGGCTAAAGAATCAACTGTTCTGAAAATTGACCCTTGTAAATGGAAGAAAAAAAAGTGATATCTCATTATACCTATAAAATGGTTTGGTTTAGAGAAAGTGCTGAGTTACTTGAAACTGATCCAGATTGCTCTTAAATAGTGTCTGGTTTGTGACATTGTACTTCCAAGGGTGGGGCTTGTGGCACTTGCACAGTTTTCCCACCTGGCACTATGATTCTTTATCCTGAAAGAATGCTAAGTATTAATGGAGTAAGTGTTTTATATATATCTGTGCTCAGTGCTTATCCTCTTCCTGCAGAATACCCTGATGTGTGACTTGCATATTCCTGTTCGAGATTCCCCGCTGAATAATTTTTCTCTGCCATCTAAAATGAGTCTTTTAATACCTGGAAAGTCATAATGCTTATGAAACAGATGGAATTAGAATAGAACTTAGACCTTTCCTCACTTTGAAGTAATTTCATAGGTTTAAAAACCAGTTATGATAATTATATGAATTTTAGTTTTGCTTCTCTTGATGGATTGTAGGATTGCAAAGTAGTGCTATCAGATTTTCATTTCTGCCTTGCCCTCCAATTAGTTATAGGAGCTACAGGCCATATTCTTCACTCCTAGCAACTTCTATCCCGAATACAGGAAATTGATTAGAAGAATCCAGTCTGGGCACTGAGAGAGGAATCTCACTTCAGTCACACCAATTCTGGGAAGCTTCTAAGAGAGAACAGGTTCATTTTTGTACTACATTAATAGTTAATGTGCCACGTGAGAAAGGGCATTATGAGAAGAAATGTGGTGGTGTATAAAGAGGTGAGGAAAATCTTGAGCTGATCCAAGTTTCTACTCTCTTCTGCTGCCATTTCTCTTATTTTTTTGCATTTACCAGCCTTTAACTCTTTGTGGCAACAGGCAAGTGGAAAGGTCAGATGGGGAGTTCTGATGCTTCACTCGCTCCCAGCCAGTGTCTCACACAGCAAAACTCTCCCGTTATGTTGGCATTGATTTTTTTACCAATATTTCTCCACATGTAAGAACGTATGGAAGTCACATGCCAGGCTATGACAACCTGTGACCTGTATTTCAATGGATCTCTGAGTATTTGCTGGTGGCTTTCTTCCTTTTCTTCAACTTCAGCACCTTGTGGATCAGAGATTTTGAGAGGCTTTGTGGGGGGCTGCTTGATTTTGTGCGGGAGGTAGTTTTAATGCACTTCTTCAGAAATCCTGTTATAGAGAAACCCTTGAAAAATGTGTCCAACTACTCTATAAAATGCCATAATTCAAAATACATATGAAAAGAAACAAAAATATTTGGTTTATGACAACCACACACGTAAAAGCTCCAAAACAAAAAAAATCAGCTGGTTTGGAGATAGACTCACATGACTCTGCTGTTCCGACTTTTGTCTGTTTTGCCTTGTTCCTCAACCACATACTGCTTTGCACTACAGTAACCTCCAAATTAATACAAGTTAAATTCAGATTCTACTTCAGCAAACTTATATTCCTCCCTTTCTTCAGAAAATATGCATAAATAAATTAATTAATAATTAATGTAGTAAGAATTCTCTAATGTGCAATATAGATCTGACTAGGTCTAATGGTTTCTAGGAAGTGTTTAATTTCTCCTGTTACTGATAAATGTTTATGAAAATGTTACATCCGCAGCCGTTCTTTTTAAACCAAACAAATCACAGGTTAAAAGCTTTAGACTCAGAAGATTGATTTTAAATTGCTGAAATAGATGTTGGCTTTGTGTACTACTTTTTGCCAAGAACTGTTCTGTAGCATGGTATATATATATATATATATACACACATATATACATAGCCTGGGTTTGGGCAGTTGGGTAGTGTTTCAGGTCTAGCTAAAACAGTTGTTTATAATATTCATTATATCAAGAGCAAATTACACATCGTCTTCTGTGGAAGTCAAGATGATTTTTTAACAGCAGTTCAGTGTGGGCAGTAGAAAATAATGGGGGTTTTAGCGTCTTTGGGCTGTCTATTGCAGGATGGAATTCAGCTCTCTTTACTCAGGTTCATAGCACCTTGATCTGCCAGAGCACTCCTGTACCATTGTAGGTGGCAGCCTTTTTGCACTAAAAATGGATTTGCTGAGGAAGTGCAGGAAAGTGAAGTGCAAAGTAGCTCGGTCTTGGCTAAAAACAAACGTGTTTGTGACAGTGGGTAACATGGCAGCAGCAGTGCTCAGCAGCCAATTAGCCAATTACTTAATTGAAGTGCTGTGTGTATACAGTCTCCAGAGCATGCTGTAGACTACATGCACATTCCTGATATGTATGTGATATACATAAAGGCAACTTTAACTTAAATATATTTGCATTAATTGTGATTTTCCTGAGAACACTCATGAAAGTAATTTCGGCAGGCACTGCATTGCTATGATGAGATCTGTTAATTCAGTGTTGTATCTGTAAGGAGACAAGCACTGTGGTTGGGGATGGATTGCACTGCAGCCTCACCCCTTACCAGTGACATTTCTGCAGCAGTACCAAAGAGCAGATGTTGATGCATCGTGTGCCCACCACAGGGGCTTCATGTCTGTGTGTGTGGGACAGCACTGCTTGCAGACTGGCTGCTCCATCCTCCTTGATTCCTGAACCCAGAGAAGTTGTGTTAAAATATATTAAAATATTAAAATATAGACAGAAGCAGCATGGATGCCGGTCTGTAGTTCTTATGCCAAGTTCTATCAGTGAAGGTTCTTTAAAAATGATATTTGCAGATAATGTATAAAATGCCCTTTTTTTCAAGCAATGAATTCTTGAACAGAAGGTTTTTTCCCTCCACAAAGTTCTGTGGTGGTTTGGTTGGGTTTTTTTCAGTAGTTACTTGTAATTTTTTTTTTTTTTTGTATTTTTTCAGAGTTTCTTTATTTTTCTTAGCTCCCTGATGTGTTCTCGTGAAAAAAAAAATCCAGCTCCAAATGCCTTCTCTGCCTCGGGTGGCCTTGGATATGCAAATCTATCTTGAATAGCAGAGGAGTTGATAACTCTGGCCTACAGCTCTCACACAAAGGAGACAGATTTGTCTTCTTTACCCCCTGTTTGTCTCCTCAGGAACTCTGTTCTTGGTTGACAATATAAAGCAAAATGAAGAAAAAATGAAAAGCCTGCTCTAAGCAAAGTAAGAGAAAGGGGAGTAAGGAAAGAAAAAGCACTGCTTGTGCTTCAACCAAATAAATTGCTTACTGCAATTTTTTTGATAGGTGTCTCTCATTGTTTTTATTCTCATTAGTGGAAATGAGGAGTAAAATATTTCTGTCAGACTTCCGTATTTCCCCATTATCATTGTATCTGTCACAATATGTCACTTTGCAGAAGAAATGCTTCAGAGGGGCCCTGAACCATTATTGCTGGGGAAAGGTATGAATTGTGTTGTCTACAATAAACTCAATATGTTAAAGAAAAGGAAAATACCTCTGTGGACATGACTGGAAAGAAAGGTGGCCATTGTAAACATAGAGGAAGAAAAACAAATCTGTCTTGTTTATTAGACATGTTTTAACAGTGACAGCCTTTTTATTAGTCATTTAGAGTTAGTTTGCTATTTAAAGCTTTAAATGTTCAATTAGTGGGTTAATCCTTCTTGTAGGTTTTTACCCTTCATTTGTTGGTAATTAAGGTATTTGTTTATACTAATTTTCTTAAAGTATGCGGTTAAAAGAAATTAGTATTGAGGCTGTGAATAGCAATTGAAGATCAAAGCTTTTACACGGTGGTTTGTCACAGAAGGTGCTGTAATACACATTTCACAGCAATATTCGTAGACACGATTTGCTAAGCTGGTTACTGACCAGCTATTGCTCACCTTTTATGTGTCACTGGGTAAATGCAGCAGCTGGGAAAAACAGCGCTACCAACTCTTGTAAATTACTGCTCTTTTTTTAATCTGATCAGGTTTACAGTACAAATGAGAACTGCAATACCGTAATTAGGAAACTGTGAAATTGGAAAGGACTGGTTCTTGTCTAACAAAAAAAAAAACCTCTACAAAAGTTCAGCAGAGGGAATTTTTGATGTAGCAGGAGTGTTAACAGCTGCACTAAATTAGAAGCTGCCTATGGAATCCATAATAAAACAGACAGTGAAGCTTCAAACAGAATTTCCATGACTGAGTATGCCTATGCTCCAGACCCATCTCTGGGTGTTTTTGCTTTATAACCTTCATTCTTTCCAATTTCCTTTTTCCGAGTTTGTGTTTTAATAAACAATAATGCAATAAAAGAGTTCTCTGATGTTAATGATGTATATGCATTGCTCAATAGCAAGGGCTTTTTAAAATTAATTAATAAGTTAGTAGGAAAAGTGAGTTAATTGCTGCAGCAGGAGGCCAGTGAGTCTGTAGGAGTTTTGGACTTACGCAGAAAATTGATGAATTGTGAGCAGCAGAAATAAAGTTTCATTATGCTGCCCTACATAGGTGCTTCAGATCTGATTCCAGGGAGTGCCCACTGGACAGAATGTACCTCATTTTGTTCCAGTAGCTTTTTTCTCTCTAAAAGGCAATTCTCTGGGCTTAAAGGAACTGTTCAGAATGCAGCTCCCATTTTGTATGTGTTTGTTCAGTGCCTCATGTTTGTGTAGAGCCCTTGTCCCTAAGACCCACACCCTCCATTTTCACAGCCTCTTCCTTTTGGTGCTTGTTTTGGCATCTTTTGCCAGACTCCTGCCAACTCTCTGTCAGAAGTCTTTGATCCAAGTCACACATGGCTGGGTGTTATTTTTAATTCTGTGCAATGTATCCCATGGGGCTGCAGTGCTCTTTACTTCACTGCATGTCACCTCCCTTGCTTCTCTCATTGTGTGTACCTGTTCAGCAGAGACGTGTACCTTCCTTACTGACACACAAATAAGGATGCAGTACACTCATTCCTTTTGTGTCTGAAGCTACCATTCGGAGACCCCATGGAAACGAGTTTCCTGGGAACTGTGTGCACTGAAGGGTGGAGTGTGGCAGAAAGAGCCCTCCTCTGTATCCCTGAGCCAGAGCTGGGAAGGGTGATGATCTCTCACCAAGCAAATGAAGCTCTCAGAAGGGTTTCTTGATAGACTGGAGATTTCTTCTTGAAAATTTCTTGAATCTTTTCAGGAAGATTGCTATTCAAAGGTTTGGTGTGCAGCTTAAGACATCGGGAGAACAGCATTTCTCAGAAGAATTGAGGCAACTGACAGGGGCTTTAATTGTCTTCAATGTGTATTTCTCTTGGATTTAATAGGATGTGTATTTTATGTTAGCCAAATGCTAATTTTTTAGATAAACATTTATTGCTGTTTAACAGCTTTGTAATAGATATGTGAGTATCTAAGAGATGCGTTACATAGCTGTTTTTTCTTAATAGATGTATTTTAGGTAATCAATGAGTACTTAATGTGCAATTACTGTCTTATTAAATCTAAATTGAATGTGTGGTTTAGGAAATGGAGAGCTGGCTTCTCCAGTTATGTATGTCTGCATGTTTGGCTGCAGATGCTATAAAGCCAAGTTTACCAACAGTGACTGGCTGGGAAATGAATGTTTTTAAAAATTTACTTCATTTCACCACTGAAGTTTGCCATGAGTTTCTGGACCTGTACTTGACTCCTAAGTGAGAGTTTGATTCAATGTTCTAGGTAGTCAGGTGCAAGTACAGCTTTGCTGGTGGAGTGGGGAATTCCAACACGGTGGTTAATAGGCAGCCTTGCAAAGATGCCACTGCTTTGCTGCAATGTTGAAGGCAGGCAGTAACTCCTGGCAGCTGGGACAGTGTAAAGTTAAGGGGTTTTTCAGGTGGTGGTGTGTGAGACTTTGCTTATTTGATACTTCTTTCCTCTACACTCCACTGCCCTAAGGCATGGTGTTTTTATGGAGGAGGCCGTGGACCAGAAGAGAGATTGAGCAAGCTTTGACTTGCTTGTGAGAGTGTTACTTTATATTTGTTTTCTACTAGATGTGTGTTCCTTTAGTGAGTTGCAAACTCTTTTTTAGCATATATGCATTCTCCTTTTTGTCTTCAAGTCAGAGTGGAGACCAGGCAGCTGGCATGGGTGTGAATCTAACACTGAAAAAAGCTTTCAGCAGGAATGGCAATTATTCAAACACAAGCCACCTGGAAAAGCAGCTGGCCCTGTTCACCAAAGGCAGCTCCTGCTTTCTCTGGGTAGTGCCTTATTAAGGTCACTCCCAGTAAAGAGTGGTGGAAAAGGGCAGGAGATTTATAAGTTTGTTTTATAAATGGAAGGTTTATTTCTTATGTTTAAAAACTGGAGCAAGCATGAGGTATTTACTTCTACCACAAATCTCCTAAAAAGCTCATTTGCAAACCAAAAGCTGTTGGCAGAGATTTTGTCAGGGACAGTTGTGAGCTATGGAGGGAGCCTAAAGACTCAAGCCAGGAGAGCTGGGTTGTGAGTTTTATACTGCCTGAAAGTAGGGTACCTCACAATGCCAAAGGAGGGGCATTTAGGATCCTGGTCTCTACTTAGGTTGCAGAGGCTTAAAACAGTGAATAGTTCCAGGTATCAGGGCAGTGAATGGCTAGTGAGGTACAGGATAAAATTGAAGAGCAGTACTCTACAATGATTAGAAAGGTAGGGCTGGCTTCTTCCAAGATATAAGACTCTTTTGGTTAATGACTCCTCTGTGACTGTATTGTGCTTATCTTCTTGTTCTGAACCATCTTGCTATTAATTCTGGTTTCATAATTAGGTGCTACCAATTTTTATATGTTCCGATTAAAGCTCCCATGTAGTGTAGTATCACTCTTGACCTTTTAAATGACCTCTTTTAACAATTTGGCAGTGAATGAGTACACAGTAATGAGTTTACTGTGCCACTTTCTTAGCGCTCAACTTTGATGCACTGTGGCATAGTCAAAAGGCCAATTATTTTTGAAATCATGCTAATTAGTAAAAAGGCCATGGCCTTATGGTGACCGAGCTGAGTCAGGTACTGTCCCTCATCTCCCTCATCACTCCACGCACTGCCCTCTGGCTAGAGATGTGTATCATGAACACTGGGCTAAGCACATTGCTCCCAGAATGACACCGAGGTGATCAGGGCAGCAGCTGAGGTGAGTGTGTTCTGTTATGTGCCAGGGGCCAAAGGTTCATGAATCAAATTCAGCAGAGGACAGTGACACTGTAAGCACCTGCATGTCGCTGAGTAATGACCCAGCTGTTTGTCTAGCTAGACAAAGGTCCCTAACTCCTGCAGCAGCTAAATATGGAAGACCCTGGTGACTCAAGAAAAACTTCTAGAGTGATAGAGCTGGGATTTTTTAAATGGACAATTTTGATCCTTGAGCAGGAATAGTTTCATTTGGATCATGTATAATTGAGACTCTTCACCTGTTTTAAACTTTATGGACTTCTCAGTGCTTAAGTTGTTCTCAGAGCCACCTCTCAATTAGATCAGCTTAGCATAGTTGTGATAGAAAAGGTATCTCATAGAAAATGAAATGCTTTTTTAGCTTCCATTATATATAGAGGAGTCAACAGACACAATTTGGAAGTCGTGAGTAGCTATTACATTTCAAAGGCACAAAACTTCCCAATCTGTTAGAATGAAAGCCAGTTTTTCTTAACCTGTTTGCAAACCATGATTTAAGTGAACCCCATTTCTGAGGAAGGTTCTGTTTGGCCTCTTGCACTGCTGCCTATCTCAATAAAGATTATGCCCTCTGTGGGTAAACCACCCACAGGATCATCCTTCTCCATGTGGGATTTACAGTAAAACAAAGCAGAACAATGCTGGTGTAAAGGCAAAACTCCTGAGTCCCCGAGAAGTACTATGACATTCCTGGCATCTGAGGTGGCATAGCTTGAGCTGTAAGGGTAAGAGAAAACCTAGTCTAGGCTGTGGTAGTCTGAAATGTTACCCATTTTTAATCCTTCCAAGAAAAGGTGCACAAGGACATGTGTGTGTTGGCAAAATCAGCTGAGATAGGCCTGGCCTATTTCCTGTCATAGCATGGAAGATTCGCTCACAAAAAGGAAAATGTCTGCAGTTGCACTAAGAGAGCAGATCCTTTGTTGCTGCTGTTAAGAAGGACTATTCCAGTTGTTCTAGAGAGACTATTACAGTCTACAAAAGTTGTTATGGATAATGTGAATTTCTTAATGAAAGTGTGGGGGTTTTTAGTCTGTCTAGAGCTTACACAGTTGCTGCAAGTTTTAACTCAGCTTAATTCGTCACTGTTATCTCTTGTATTCGGAAAGCTCAGCTGCTTTTCTCAACTGTGTGTAACCTGGCTGGTGGTAACACATACTCTGCCACTCCCAGTGAGATGGCACATCTGTACATGGATCAATTGCTATGGATGGTTTGTAAGCACAGCCTGTCTGCTGAGGGGGGTAGCTGCTTTCAAATGCTCTGAAAATTTTACATGGGTCACCTGTTTCCCTGGTGCCTTCTGTGGGATATTTTGAGTATCCTGGATGATTAACTAGCTATGCCAGTCCTATGTCATTGCTTTACAAAGAGTTGTGTAGTGCATTAAAAATTTGTATAGTGATTAAAAGAAAATATTACTAGTGGACTTGTACAGTAACAGTTTTTTAAAGATATGACTGCTGAATATATCTTTCCTTCTGCTTCATTGTTTCCTTTTTGTTCACACTTTATATAGAGTTTGGAAGGTTGTTTGCAAGTGTCATCCTGCTAATCTAGTTTGCTCCCATCTTTCATTACTCTTCCAGTCTGTGAAAGCGAGGTGAAAGAAACTCAATTTTTGTTAAAGATTCAATAAAACAAATTTTATTCCCATTTGTTATTTACAGGTACACTTTTCATTAGCAGTTGGGATGGATAGAAGATGTGCTTAGGAAGGACACACTGTCTCAGATACTGTTCCATGTGTCTCTGCCAGCCGGGGGAGAGTGTCGGCAGTTCTTTGGGCACATGGGCAGCCTGTGCCTGCTCAGCCCTGGAATCTCTCTGCCATGGAAGTATCCAGCGGGAAGGAGCTCTGCAGAGATAATGTCCTGTCCGTTACTTCAGTTTAGAATGTTCTTCCCAGCATCCTCTTCAAACTCTCTGTTGGACGATTCTGTACTTCTGTTATTCCCGCCTCAAAATGCCCCGGTAGCTTTCTTGAGATATGGTGGTTTTGTTACTGCTTCCTGCCTTAGGCAACTCAGAGTGGAGTCCAACAGCTCCACGCTTCTCAGCAGGAGGTGGCAGCCTCCCTGGTTCCTGCAGCTCTTTTGACCCGGCAGGCCTCTCAGAATGTGAGGTAACACTGAGGTGTCAGTCGCCTCCAGAAAGGAGCAGTGAAGAGCTTCTCTTCCTGCAGCTTACTGGCTGCTTGGGGTAGCATGGACTCCTGGCCCTGACTTTCCTTCTTGCCCAACTTGCCCGTGCTGGGCAGGAGGCCCCTGCCCTTTCCAGCAGTCAGTCATAATGTGAGCAAGGCAGAGCAGAGGAACAACGATGGCCTTGTTTGCTTTTAGTCCAGTGTGTGAATAAGAAAAAATCTCTGACAGTCTAGCCCCGAGCTACTATCATTAGACAAGTGTTCAGAAATGCGTTGAAGCTCTACAGCTGACAAGTCCAGCTCATGGTACTGTGGTAAGGATGCTGTTTCCTGTTAGTTTGAAGGCATTTCCCATATTTATTTGTGTTTTACATGCAGTAAAGGCCCAAAGTGAAACAGTAACCCTGAGTGGTTTGCTGGGTCAGTCTTATCCCTTTTTCTAGATCCCTCCTGAGTTGAAGTTCCATGACCTAGAAGTTACATTGCTCACAACCTCTCATCATTCCAACTCCAAACTGTGACTTAAGTTTTGTGGTGTATGTTACACCTTGATGCAGCAGTCAGGAGATAAAACAGATGCTTCTTAGGACATGCTGAAATGTAAATGATCAGGAGTATGGGGGGGTAGAGGGGTATCTAAGTTCTTGCCTCTTTAAATTTTTATTATTTCCCATTCAAGCTTACTGTTTTTGTTTAATCTTGCCATTCCTTTTCTTCTTCATTGTGTGCTCTTGTTCTTAGGGATATGCAAACTTTATTAGTCAGCTCAGCTTTCAAGCTCTGTGCGCTTTTGTGTTTGAGAATTGGGAATCAGGTACTTTTACAGTTAGCCTAAGGGGAGAGCTGGGCAGGAGGAGCCTTTATGAATAATCAGGGTTGACATCTCCAACGTTGTTCCTTCATTATAAATATTGTTAAAGGAGCTGTGACCACCATGGGCTCAAACAGAACAGAGCATGGAGGGGAAGAAAAAGACAGCCTTTGATATCTGCTCTTTACTAGTTATCACTCCACTGATGACACCGACATTGACAGGTCTCTTAGATTTGGCTGCCTTTTTTTTGGAAAGTTTTTCTTCTATTAGCATAATTATTCTGTCTGTTGAAGACTGAGTTCATTGTACAAATTGTGAAGGCTGGAAACAGTAGTTAATGTTGCTGCTTGTAAATTTTCTTAAATGTTGTGTGCCTAATAGATGGGGAGAGCATTCTGATTGCATCAACTGGTTTTGGCTGCCTTCCTTAACTGGATTTACTGAATACCCCTACCATTAATGAATCACGTGCTCTCCATGAACTATATAATCTAAATGATCGGTTTGTTCCCCTCTTCCAAGTACACATTTTTTCACTAATATGAGAGTATGCAATGCTATTTAAATTGAACCTTGCTCTAAGCTTTATTCTCTGTCTTTTTAACTTGATTGTGTAGGAAAACAGTTGCTCGAGCTTGGGCTTTTTGAGGGTTTTTCCTTTTAGGAAAATAAAACATATTTTTGCTATCACAATCAGCCTCTCTACTGTATTAAATATTACTGAGAGGGAAAATTCTGTTTAGTGGGATGATTAGTTCTCCAAAGGGTTAGCACAGCTTCATGGGACATGTAGCATAAATTTTCTATTCATAAAATACTTTGAAGTTTTAATGGGTATAAAAGTTAAAAATACAATCAGATTATATATGCAGAATGATCTTGCTCTTGGAGCATAATACCAAATGTTTGCTAATATGAGCACAGTACTTGCTTTATCAGACTCCTTTACTCTGGCACATGTATTTTCCTTTCCTAAGTCACAGACAGATGGAATGCCTGCTGCAGTGTTTGAAGTGCCCTGGGCACTTGTGCAGAAGAATTTTTCTGATCTACTCACATACCCTTCCATGGATGAACTTGGAATCTTCCTCCATGCTCAGCACTGCTGCCAGAGCATGAGCAGAGGAGGTGGAGAATGCTGAGGAGAGACTCTTTTTGAACTGAACTGGGGAGGAGGCAAGGGCAGATAGAGGGGCTGAGAACTTTTTACTCCAGAATACCCTTTCAGATAACAATTCTCTACCTTGAGGGGTGGGAGAGGATGGGAAGGGAGTACAGCAGTTCCGAGGCAAATATTTCATCTGTCAGTCAGGGTGGCAGTTACAGGGAAAGCGGTGCTGAACTGAAGTTCGTGTTTTGCAGTACATGGTTTATAGACTGGTTGGAGTCTGTGGTTTTACATCCAAATAGGCTCCCTCAGGAGAATCAAGTCTATCATGAGACAACTGCTTAAATGCTCCTTACAAAGAACTGTTCTTACTCTGAAAAATGTTCTGAGATCTGTGTATTAGAAAGAAATGTGTCTTTTGATTGTACACAAGTGACTGTTTTGCATTCTGATTGGGCATTTTTTACATGTGGGGAAAATCCTTAGGCCTGTTCACAGGGATGATGGGGCACTGCTTGCTTGGCATAAAGTTTGTTGACAACTTCCTGCAGATTTTTTTTCTTCAACTTTTTTTAGCAATTTCTTTCCATTGTCAAGTAAAACAGAATAAAGAATACCGAGTTTAAACTGAATTATAGAAAATGTGTTAGATATTACAGTCAGAGCATGTGCAACTGACAATGTGTGGGGAAAGGAATGGGATATCTAAGGATATTTGATGGAGAATACTCTGAGTAGCCTGGCTAGCAATCTGTTATCACTTTTTTTATAAAAGATAATTACCTCTTTCTGGTGATGACATGGGGAACAGATAAGGTGGCTCTGGAAGTCTCTCCTATATGTAACTATTATAAAATGGCTAAGAACCTTCTGTGGAAAACAGCAACAGTTCCAGGTACTTACATTTCTTTAGTCTTTTAAGGACCCTTGGAAAAGGCAGAAGATAGCTCAGTACTTATTCAGAAGTACAAACATATATTCTGGGGTAAAGGTACAGCTCTGAATGTATGGCACTTCCTGCCAAATGAGATTTTGGAGCCTCTACAGTGGAATAACCAGCACTAGCTAGTGCAGTGTACAATGTTGTGCCATAAAAGAAGTCTGACTGTGAGAAGGGCAAAATGAATTACAGTTCTTTCATAAGACTGGTATGGAAAAATATTTTCCCCTTCAGGAAAACAGAACATCAGTTTGGGCTTTCATTTTGCATGTCGTTGAGAGGTTGTTGAGGGTAATGAGATCCCAGGAACTCTGGTCAAACTGGACATGCTCTGGCTGTGTCCAGCTTACACCAGAGGAATTTTCTCTCTTATCCTTGCCTTGCAATGCAATAGATAGCCACACTCGTATTGCACAATTCTATGCTGGCTCCATATTGATGAGGATGGAAAAACAAGAGAAAATATAATAGGGACCAAAAGTGCAAGTCAAGCAAATTTACTAAATAATTCTGGGGAATCCGGATAATGCTGCAAACCTGTGAAATATGTACATATACAGTTTTCTTCCAGATTGTGTGCATGAACTGGCAGCAGTATTACTGGCCTTGTTGTCCCAAGTCTGTGTCACACCTTCAAGTTTTCATTTCCCTTTTTTTAGCATTTGCCCTGCCACAAGCAATGTGATGTTCAACAATTGTTTGCAGCTCCTTCATTTATTTATATTGATGTTGGATTCTGTCCTGTAGATCCATGCAAGAAAGCAATGTTATTTCACCAATTTGAAGGCATCTAGTAAATTGTTAATACAGTATACATGGTAGAAGATCTTGTACATGTTTTCATTCTTTTTATTAACTTTTTATTAAAAAAATACTTTTGAATTGATTAGAAGTTCTGTTTTTATGATACTCTGTGGGAAGGCTGCATATGGATTTGCTTTTAATAAAAATTATTCTGCTGGATAAGTACAATTATTTTATCAGATTATGAACAATTTTAATACATACTCTGTGTTCCTTTCAAATGAGCAAAAGTCAAAATTGTGGTGATGTGTGTAGAGGAGTAATGAGAGTCTTAGAGAAAAACAGGTATTTGCTTTTCTTCTAGTAAATCGCTGAAGGCAGCAGGACCCAGTTCAGATGTGTTTAAAGCTTGTTTACACAGTGTTCACTGTCTGTAGGTCCTGAGTTTTTGCTTGAAAAATAATCTGAACGTGGATAAGAAGCTGGAAGTGGAATTTTATTTGGTTTTGGTTTTTGTTTTAATCTTTATCAAGCTGTTTATTTATCTGTTGCATGATTCTGAATGTAACTGTTGTCTTTTTTTCTCTTGGGGGGTGTGGAGGAGATACATAAAATGCACTGATGGCCTCACAATTCTTTTTGTATGAGAAAACAATTATAGAGGTAGGATCTTAAAGAGAAATTAGTAGCTTTTACATCTTTAGTATCTTCTATATTCTCAGTTTTGAAGTTCTACACAATGTTCCAGCCCCTAAATTCTACATTTTTTCAATTGTGTGAGAATGAGTATTTGTGATAGTTTCATTATTTCTTTCCTTACTGCCTGAAGAGAAATGGATGAAAATGTAGGATTCATTTAAAAAATAGTGAGTTCTATGTTTTGTTTTGAGCAAGGTAAAGTTCCTTGAGATTTTCGTTTTTGAAGTGGTGGATTGTCTTGTTCTCTTTACAGGGAAAGTCTCTAGTGTGCCTTACAGGTTGGATTTTCACCTAATCCCTTGCTGCTCACCAACGGATTTTTGCCTGTTCATTAGTTTGTACGCTTGCACCCATGAATCTTAAGAGACCAGTACCGTGTTAAATGAATAAACACTTTATCCTGTGACAGAGTTTAAAAAATACTTCCATTGCTTTATGAACCGGCGTTCCTGGCTTCCCTTTCCCAGTGTCTGGATATTATTTGCTGTGCTAAGGGTCTGTAAAAGCAGTGGCTAACACAGGTGCATGGCCTTACTGCCCGCTTTCCTCTCCTGGCCTGAAGGATTTGCCTCATTGTCATTTATAGCACAGGGAGCTGTGACTAAGGGACTGGTGATATCACAACTTGATAAACCTCTGTAAAGCAATGTGCTGTTGCGAGTAATGGCCTCCATTCATTATTAGCCCAGTTGATTTTCATTTACACTTGGCTCTAACAATTAGCTTGAGCAGGTGTGAAGGTGATGGAGGGCCAGGGACGCACAGAGGTCAGCCACTGCTCTGTGTGATAAATTAACCATTATTATCTGCAGTGAAAGTGGCTCTTTACGCTTGTCAGCAGCAAACAAAGGGACAACATATCTCACATAAAGTGGAATCAGGGCCACTACTGCAAATGTGATGTGTCTGTAATTTTTGTCTGGTAAATAAAGGCAAATCCTTTTGAAGTGTCACACCTGTGTGTTTCACTTTAAGGAGGTAAACCTATCCTGTTACATATATATATATATAAGTTCATGGATATTGAGTTTCAAAACTGTAGTTAGTGCCTTTTTATAGTAATACATTCTAATCTGTATTAGAAACTAACCAGAAAAGTATTAGTAAAGGATTTAAAACATGGATATTTTAAGCAGGCTGTAATAAGGAAATTATCTGAGACTTCTGATTTTTAAATTCCTATGTTACTACTTCAAAAGCACGTGCCATTTTTTTTCTGCAGCACATTGGCTTTCCTCTAACATGTGCCTATGTTTATCCTTCAAATGAACTGTCATCTTCTCCAATGTCATCTTCTCTCTTCTAAAAGGTGTGGAATTTGGGAGTGGATCACACGTGAACCTCTCCCAGTCCCACTGTGGGATACTGATGGATTGCAGAAGCAGCAGAACTTGAGTTCTGCCTGGGCTTGGGTACAGAACTGCTGCTTTACTCTTAGGAATTTCTTGGTCAACTGGACTGGTGGTATTTTGCATGTCATGAGTACGTTATAAAGAATCTGCAGGCCTTGACGCTATGTGAAAATGAGAGAAGGTATAGAAAGGAGGAGGGCCACTTCCCTTCTCAATAAAATAGGGAGTGCAGGGACTTTAAATGTTTAAATTTTCTGTTCTATCCAGCTCCCCTCGCCCCCCTCATTTATTCTGTTCTTGGAAGGAAAGGTCTTACAGGATGAGAGCCTGGAGCTAAGTTTTCATTCTCTGGCTAGCATAATCGTCTGCCAATTTGCAATGTTTGAAGTATGTGAGCTCCCTCCACACACAGCCTGTCTTGCCGATTAACAGGAAGAATATACAGATTTTGGGGTACTAGGTTATAACTGCTGTTGTTTTTTCTGATGAATTTTCAAAAAAACTCAAGGCTTTTTTTAACATTAGCTTTGGTTATCTGTGATGGGAGCAAACATCTCCTTGTGGTTTTTTGGTGGACAAGAATTTCACCATCACATTCCTGCCTGCGCTTGTACTGGTTGCTCAGAGTCCTCACTGTCAGCTCCAGTACCAGCCCATACTCTTGATCCCATGGGCCATGTTTTACTCTGAAGTGGCATTTCATTTGCTATTGAGAGACTTTTGTTTCTCTCTAGGATCATGGTAAATTTTCTTTAAAAGCCTGTTTCCAAACACAACATATTTGCATAATCCATTTGCAGAATTTACAGAAGCACCACAGATTTGGAATCCAAGTACTTGAGCTGATCGAGCAGTCAAATGGCTGCTTGACCTAAGCATCTTCTTTTCCAGGAAGTTAAGGAATTAGTAACCAGTGTTATGGGAACTGAAATGCACAAAATATCCTGAGGCCTGAGCAGGAAGTTCTGTTATTAACCTTCCCCTGTGCTTTGGCAGGAACCCCGAGGCTGCCTCTGCTGTCTGCAGCGGGGAGTCTGCAGAGCTGCTTGCTCTGGGAAGGTAAGGCCTTTGCAATGGCAGCAGCTTCTTCTGCACTCTGATTTCACCAAGTATGAGATCACAACCTCCCAGTCTTCTCAGGATGCAGTTGGGGGTGTCTGCATCGCCCTGGAAATGCTGGTGTGACTGCCTTCGAGGCAGCCAGGGGCCCATGGGCTGCCACACAGAAGTTGCATTGCAGAATGAGGGGTACTGCCCTCCCAGAGGAAGCCAAATGTTGTCAGTGTAGGGCTGCTGCTTAGCAAAGCACCACTGAAAGGGGGTGGGAATAGACACATTTGGTTGTTTATTATAAAAAGCAAAGCTCTTGCAACTAAGTGGCAGCAGTTTAGCGTTGCATAGACTCTTGTTAGAAGTAAAGTATATGTTTAATCATTTGATTTGTCAAAAGGGAGGGTTGAACTCAGGGGAATAAATATAATACACATGGGTTTAATTACCATGGATGGGTAGGCAAAAACAAAGTATGCAAAACAGTACATTTACTCTTCACATATGTGTGTATATACATATATAATTAGAGTTGGGAAGAAAATGCATTTTTTCCTGCCACCCACACTTTCCTTGTTTTTTTATCAAAATAAATATTTTGATAGAAAAACATGCACCAGCTCTACCATATATAGTAATTACTTGTCACAGACAAAGATTAAAAAAAAGAAAACTTTGAAGTTAAACTCAAAGCAAAGAAAGCTAATTTTACTCATTAGACATACATAAAACTCTAATTGGCAAGGGCACAGAAAAGAGCACAAACATTTGCTGCATGGTAGAGGAATAAGCATATTGTAGACAAACACAGCTCTTGAGTTTCACTTGGTGGCTTTATAGCACATCTTGGACACACGGGGATCGGGGACGTACAAAGATACTTCCCAGTGATTTGTCCAAGGCTGTGTTGTAAACTATTGTCGAGGGGGTTAATATTTTGAGGTTTCTACTCTTAGGAAGGCCAGAAAGCAGCTACCCAATCTGCTATGTGTTCCATAAAAGGTAGCAGGGCAGGGGGTGATTTTTTTGTTTGGTTGGGGTTTTTTGGTTTTGTTTTGGTTTTAATTTGAGAAACTTGTGAAGATTGAACAAAAATATAAATTTTGTCTGAGGTATAAATGAGATGGAATGTTGCTCCACAAATTAGGGAAGTTAATAAATATGTGATGTGGTGTGAAGTTAAACGTGTTTGCTCTCTTGAGAGATTGTTCAAATAGGGAAAGGTCAATAAAGAACTGTTAAAATGTACTTTTTTCTTTGATCTATATTTATAGGGACCAATTTTTTCATTTAATCCGTGGAAATTCAATGAATCTTAACAGCCTGCTATGGCTGAAGATTTATCCTCTTCCCAATATCTTTGCACAGGGAAGCATTAGTTTAGGAAGTTTATGATTTGGAGAAGATATATAAGTTAGACTGGGCATGATGCCAGTTTTGGTCTGCTGCAGATTCATCACAAGCTGACAAGGTAAAGAGGGTGCAGATCGCTAATGCTCAGTGATGTATAAACGTTTAAAAGTTCAGCTCAGGTACCATTCCTGGAGCTTGAAGCCATTTCTAAATCTCTGTACTCTGGCCTGAAGTCAGGAGAAATTGTGGTGGGGTTTGCTGGGTGTCCTGTATCTCTTGCTGAAGAAGAGTCAGGAACAAAACCACGTGATACGAAAGAGGATTGGGTCGGGTGCACGGCATAGGTTTGCTGTGTTGGTTCTAACTTGTCATGCTGAAGTGAATTTCACTGTGTTTTATTCAGTCTGAAATTTCAGAAGTTACTTAGGTCTGGTTAATGTCACAGGGCAAGGATTTCCTTCTAAAACAATTTGTGACATGCGCTGGAATACCTTTCCATGTAAGAGCCTTACTTGTACTCAAGTTGTGTGAGTGAAGCAGGCAGCTGTGAGTAAACACAGTCTGCGTTCCTGGGGGAGGCAATGATGGTGATATCATTTATCTTAATATTCAGAGTCTCTATTCAAATCTGGAAGATTTAGCATGTCACCTTTAATTAATCCAAACAACATATTTTTAAGTTCAACAATTAGTGAAACCTTGCCTAGAGGAAGGGTTGCACATACCTGGTGGCAGGCAGCAAAGTATCCCCGGTGGCTCTCAGAGATGACTGGTGGTGCATGTTTTGTGCTTCTGTTTTTATTTTAATGGATGTGATTTAAAATGAGAAAAGTTCGGGTTATTTTTATGAAGTTTATTTGTGCATTACAAATGTTGAAAACTACTGTATATTATTGAGAAGCAAATTGTATTTGTTCAATGAAGAAATAAAGCTGTCCTTTCCATTTCTAACCTTGAATGAGCTGATTATGTCATGCTGCTGTGAGGTAATACTTTTTACTGTTGGCATTTTTAAAGCTGACACAATAGGTGTTGTGTGTTCTTTCCTCTGTACTAGAGAAGGAAAGTGCAAAAGCACAAATGCTGTAGGCAAAAAACTAACTTTCCCTGGAGCTGGAGCAAGTTCTGCCCTAGAAAGTATAAAGACTAAATTTTACCTTGTTTTGAAACATGAACTAGAAAAGAAAATGCATAAGGACATTGATAGTTATTCTGAAACCATCTGTTAATGATGCAGCATTTAAAATACTCAGAGGCTTTATTGCACTGAGAAGAGAGAATTTCTTTTCCTGAAATTATCAGATTTGATAATTATCAGATGTGCTGAATTCATAATTCTTTTTTTCCCCTTCTTTTTCCCCTATTTATGTAAGCTTTGAGGGAATTAATCGTGTCTCCCTTTCAGGAATTTATTAAGGCAAATTTATAGCTTTAAGTCCATGAACAGCATCAGCTGGTGATTACCTGAGTCTTTCAAGTCTGCCACTTGCTGAAATTCCACAGTGGATTGCGTCATTGCAGTGATGTAAAGGAAATCCCTTGGTTTCCTTTTCTTTGGGTATCTAAGTATTCTAGTTCAAGGCCTGGTACTTTAAAGTTTTTAGCAATCATTCTTAAAGATGCAAACTGCCTTTAAATTGCTTCGGTGGCATATGCACTCTCTGATTACATATAGCTTGTAATACATTTATATTTATACACTGCAAATTGTTTTATATGCTCTTGTATGAACGATGCATATTTTTCCTGATGCTTTTAGGCCAAATTGAGGTTTGCTGCATCTCTGAAAGTTTATTTTTAAAGTGAGGTGGGTTTTTTTTCATTTTTCCCACTTAAGCAAAATTCTATTGCTGCAAAGTAAAAATTCTATTGCTGTAAAGTAATTGTATGAGTGAGTGCCCCTGTTTAAGAGAACAGTTTATGGTTACTGTATTAAAGCGAACATTTCAACTTGGCTAACACAACCACTGAATAAACACATATTGATATTATAGAACAAAATAATATATTAGTGCATTGCTCATTTGTGCTCTGATAGTCACCCTGATACTATTAGTCATGCGGGGAGTGACAAACACAATTACACTCGAGTGCTAATAGAGTGGAAGGGCAAAACTGCCTGACCTCGGCATCCCGGGTCGATTTAAATGTTTGATGTCTCATTGAATTAGTATCACAGTGTGAAAGACAAAGCTCAAACTAATGGAAATGAGCCTGGACATGCAATACTGCTGATTGGGCTGACATAATTAGAATAATATTCTTCACACAGCTAATAACAAGCAGAAGAAATAAATAACCAAGAGATAACTTAATGACTGCATGCTAAAATGCTCCTTTGAATATGCTAAGGTTAGCATTTTCTATTTACTTACGGAGCACTGAGGGAATTTTTTCTCTGTGTAATCATTAGCTGTGGTGATCAGCTCCACACTGGTCACTAAGGCCGTATGAAACTATGCAGGTTGACCCAACTTTTCCCCCTCAACATCATTATTTAACCCTCAGGGCATTGTTACAAATAACTATCTCCCCAGAAAACCTGCCCAATCCCTCACAAAAAGAGAGAAGAAGGAGGAGGAAAAAAAAAGCTGACACATGATGGATTCATAAATATATAGCTTTGTATCCTCTTATGCCCTTGATCTCTGAGGTACAGGGTCATAAAGCATGGGCAAGTGTACAGGGCTTTTGAAGACTGTATATTTCTGTGGGCATGAAGTGGGATTTTGGTATGTTTGACACAAAACACTGAACAGTTTTTTAGACCGCTTTTTACAGTAGCTTATCTTAAACTTCATCTTTGTCAATCTCTTATGTACTTTCTCAGCTTGAGGTGAGGTGATGTAGAAGCAGCCTAAGAAAAGATGTATGTGGGACAGACGTCTAGAAAACCACTTGACATTGCTCATCAGTTCATCCTAAACCTCCTTGTTCATCATTTGTTCCTGCTCACAATATGTGCACCAGAAATCCAACCTAACACGTAGAAATAAACAGTAAAGCACCTTGGCTTCCCTTCAGGTGGACAAGTCTTTGCCATGGGTGGAACTAGTAACCTGGTCAACCATAAATATTTACTTGCAGGATGTTCTCGGAGGACTTTTGATTCTTAACCAGGATGTACTGGGAGTAAAGCCATAGCAATTTGCTACCTAGATATCAAGGAGGGTGATTCTGAGACTCAGATAAAAAATCATTCAGTGAATTAACTAGATAAAATCATTTTTTCTCCTTCTGCTTACAGAAGTTCATGACATAAATGTAAAGATTTTTGTTATGTGAGTAAATCATTGGACTGAAAAATGAGAAAGCAACAACAGCTTCCTGAAGAGGCTGAGGAATATTTTCAGCTAAAATTAATGTTGTGTCTTTTGTAGGTATCAGCAAACAAAATGCTGTTAACTTTAGGCTCGATATGGTAACTTTGTCTTGGAATTTGCTAAGAGATGTCTTTTGGGTCAGATCTTCAAAACAGCAGATCACCAGGTTTCAATCAAGGCAGGAAGCTTTGGAGCGTCTTTGGAAGCTGATGCAGGAAAATCCCATTTCTTAATGCAGGGTCTGGCAGTGAACTTCCCTGTACCTGCACTTCTGGAGCTATGGCCTCATTCACGAGGGGATATCACCACAGCTCAAAATTGCTAATAAGATCTGATTCATTTAAATTGGGCTTGTTAGTGAGAACTGAAACTTTCAAATCTTGAAACACCTAAGACAATGTACATGGATTTTTCATGCCCAGTTGACCCATAAATTTATATAATGACAAGCCTTCTATCATGAACGTACTGAAGTGGAACCCATAGTTTGAAATGAGTACGATGTTGCACATTGCAAACTTGCAGGTAGCAGAGTCCCAGCAGAGCATTTTAGCTTTGACCAGCGCGAGGCAGTGAAATGCTGTTCATCTGTTATGTTCATAAGCTGACCTACATCTGTTACTTCCTTTCAAATAATACCAATAAAAGAGAAGGCCCAGCATTTTCAGCAAATCACATTATTTCACTTCATTAAGGGTTAAGGGTTTTATGTCAGTCTATTACCAATTCAGGCTGAGATAGCACTGCTGAGCCAGCACATGCCACAGTATTGAGGGCTGGCACAGAGGTGCATGTCCTCTGCCTCCAGCACAATCACCTCAGTACTGGAGGGCTCTGACTGGGAAAGGGCTTGGGGTTGATGTTCTAAACCAGTGACTTTAGTATGGACAGTTGTCCTGCAGGCAGTAAGAAACAGATAACTGATTCCATTCCACAGGTCTTTGATTCTCAGAATAAGTGACCCAAAATTGTCCCCTCCTAATCCAAACCCCTCAGCCTTCTGGTCGCTGGTGGTTCCCTTACCTTTGTCAGCTCTTCCAGTCCTGAGGAGCTGTCAATGTTGCCTTTGTGCTTGCCTGCTCTGGGTTGTTTCCCCATCCGTATGGAAGAAGTCCTGGCTCTCCTTAATAAGAAAATCAGCATCATGCAAGAGGAGCAGGAATAATCCTTTTCCTCCATAATGTGGAGAAAACAGAAGCAACAAATACAGAAAACAATTTACTTTTCCCTGTGGTTATGTAGACATTACCTGTGAGCAACACCTCCTTTTCCTCAACCCTCATCTTTTACCAAGAATATTATACGAGTGAGATTAACTATGGGAAAAGAGGTTGACTCTTGAGGTAGTTTGAATTTAATGGTGAGGGATTATTTTCCCTCTCTGTTAAACCCATCTGAACTTATGCTGCTGAGCCACCAAACCTGCTCCACTTAGCCCCTTTCGATAACCTTCCAGAGTTTCTGTGCAAAATGACTGTTTGAAACAGGAAACAGGTAACAGTGGCCACTAAAAAGAAAAGATGAATATGCAAGCAGACCAAAGCTGCTCTTATTTTTGCAGAGAGCTTTCTTTAAGCAAATTGTCTGGCTTTTGCTCAGCCCAGCTACTCGTTTTTTGGTAATACACTGAACATTTTGAGGCTGGAGTCATTAATTCCTGGTGCTCGTAGATGAGTTAATGCCCTGAACTGGAAGGTCTGGTTCCTTCCGACATTTGTTAGTTAGATAATGTTATATTCTTTTATTTTTCCCCTCCAGTGGCCTTAGTCTTGATGATACCTTGTGCACAGACTGGTACTGCATATTTTCACAGCAATAGTTCTCTAATGGAAGGAGATTGCTTCATCTGCAATCCTCTGCATCCATTTTGAGCAGCAAATCCAAGTTCTGCCTGCACAGATATCCCTGACAGGGGTTACTGACTAAAGTACAAGCTGCCATTTGAAGTGCGGTACTTGGGGCTGTTCTTATGCAAAACATTGACACCCTTTTTGGACCACAGAACTGCAGTTTTTCCGCACCATTCAGAAAAGATAGAAACTTGAATAATAATTTGAAATAAAGTCCTTTATGTATTCAACTCTCCTGGTGCAAACCCTCCACTGGCAAGGAATGTACTGAAAGTGGTGGTATTCCAGTACCAGTTGAACAAAAACAGCCTTTGGCTGTCTGGACTAATAAGAATGAAGAACACTTGCAGATAGAAAAAAACAGGATTGTTTTGGTTTGAGCAATTATAGAAATATCACACATAGCTGCAGATTTGATTTACTTTCATGCCATTTGACAATCTGATAATTTTTACAAAGATACACTTAAAATGCTGTTTCATGCAAAGTTCACTTTTTTCCTTGTTTAAAAACCACATCTTTAATTTGCAAGGCTGTGTATTAATTTTGCTGAGTACTGTTTATTTCCCTTCCCTTCCACTTTATTTAAAGTCAGTTGTTGACAACTCTCAGGCATGTCAAAGTTTCACCACTAATAATTGCTTAAGGATCCATAACTTCTATAAATGTTGGTTCCAGCTAAAAACCCCATGCAATAGCCCTGTTTGAAGGAAAGGGGGAGGGGGGTAGGGAAGGAAAAAAGGGGTGGAGAAAAAAAAAAGAAAAAAAACCTGAGAACTTCTTCTGATGAATTTTTGATTTTCCTTCCTAACAAAGAAATGTCTGTGATTCAAAGAAATAGCTTAAAGTGATATTATAAAATAGAATATGGAGTGCACTGTTCTGAATGACTCTTTGCTTTTAATGTGAGGCTGAAAAATTGTCAGTGCCTTTTTTGATTAGATGAGAATTTTTTTTTTTTTGTTCTTGATCTAAGAATTGAGGAGAAAAACATGCTACTTGCATTTGAATATGGTATGAGCTGGCTGTAATGTGTAGGAGATAAAGCAATACCAGTACTGCCTCAAGGCGGCACCTGTATCTGTGGGTCAATGCCATTCCTCCTTAGATCGCTGCGGAGCCCCTCTCTCGGCTGCTGCTTTATTAGGCCTAATTAGGCAGGCTGTCACTTTTATTGGTGACGGGAAAGGAAGATAAGTAGATTACTTGTGTCATCTATCTCTATCCGGACGTGTCTAAAAAGTCTAAAGTGATTGCTGTGGGCCACAAATATATTTCACAAGAGGGAGGAAAAAAATCAGAAATGTATTAAACCTCTAGAAATGACTTACCTTTGGCACTACTGTGTGTAATTTCAAACCCACAGAGAAAAGAGTTACAGTACATATGTAAAGTCCTTTTGTTCAGAGGGAGAAGGTTGTCTGTAATGGTTTTTGTGATATCAAAATAATAAAAAAGGCTGTTTTCTGCTTAAAATTCTAGCAGCAGTTATATATATTTTAAAGTTAATCCAAGTTATAATAAGAGTGCAGCATCTGTGGCTGGCGGAAGGGGCTATTTTGATGACAGGCTTGTAGACGTGTTCCTCTGATAGGTTTGCTCTTTGGATCATTGCTCAAGGCATCTCCAGCTTATGCAGCATGTGTATATTTTTAATGATTGTTTATAGGAATAATTATTTTCTAAATAAAGTATCAGATAACTTCTTAAACAAATTAATTATTGAGAGCTAATATTATCAACAGCAATCAGCACTTGCAATATTTTAATTGTCTGAGATATCTTCTGCTTTGGAAGATGATAATCTCCAGAATGTTCCTCAGCAGAAAGAGCTTATTAGGTATAGCATTGTGGTAGGAAAATGAAACTACCTTTTATGGACTCTTATGAAAAGGAAATATGTTCTTGATTTAAGAGTGTTGGTACAGTCAGATACCAATCATTAGAGAACTTAAAGCTCAAGGTTAAAATAAAGTGGGTTTTGTATTTTTAAAAATTCTTAAAGCCACCAAATCACAACCAGACAAGTGATAAAATGCTTTTAGAAATTTGTATTCTTTTTTTCTTTTAGAGATGGGCTCCAGCTTCAACTGTTGGTACATCCAGTCATGTGGGATACAAATACTGACCTCTCAATATTTGCCTGCAGCCACAGCTCAGGTAGCAGAGTGTTAACATAGGCATCTGTAAGAAATATGTCAAAGATATCTGTGTGAAAATTCCTAACATCTCATGGGCCAGTGTCTTTGACTATTAGCTAGAATAAATGTATAGGTATTAATAAAACTATTTATGGGCTTAAACTCAATCAAAACACAAGGGCAAGATTGGGCCCTATCCAGCGTTTCTTACTCAGAATTCCTCTAGGCTTGAACAATGTAATTTCAAGAAATGTTCTTGTGTGTAATGAGTGCTGTGGAAGGTGTATTTAAAGACAGGTTCTGAATGCTGCACCAATGGCATCTTTATTCAAGATCCTGTGTTCCACAGGCAGTCAGTCATTCTATTTGTTTGGAAGCTTCAAATCTCCTCATTCATTATTCAATTCAGACTGTTTAGGCTTTATTTTCTTTGCCTTAAAGATTCCTCTTCACAGATGTTGCCTAACTGCCTCCATGAATATTGAGATAGCTGAAAGTGCAGTGTCATGGAAATCCACCATTAGGACACACAATTTCACAGCTGCTGTACAAACCTTTTTGTAAAAGTGGAGGTTTTTTGAGCCATGTTACTATAAAAAAATTCTAAATGTTGGACAGAGAGGTACCCGGTACCAGGAAATTTTAAATGAGTTTGTCTTGAAGAATTTGTAGATCATTATTAAGTTGAAGAAATTTGGAAAATACAGTGCTTCAGGGTTTTTTATTCTACCTGCCACTGTAAGCTATAACTTTTACTCAATACCCAGTTCTTGATTATTTATCTGAATTACAGTATCTACTCAGAATGGGAGTCTTTCAATCTCAAGGAGACAAGGTCTCTGAATTACAAAGGAAATATTTTAATATGCAGTATTTTTTTTCTAAAGTTCAAAGCTGAAACTGCTTTCCTCCATAATATGCAACAGTCAACAGTAGTGTATAAAGGCAGTATATTCAGTTCTCCATGTGGTAGAAATTCCCTTTGGAAACTGCAAGCTGCTGGCAGTCGGGCTCAACTCATGGGAGGCAATCTCATCAGGAGCTCAGTGCAACTTTTGAGGAACCCCAAAGGAGATTTTGAATTGTGAGTTTGTGAATTGTCTGAGAAACAAAACCTTTTTGCTCTATCGCAGTGCTGTGCTCTGCCTTCAGTTCATGTATAGGGAGTGAGTAACTGCTTATTTGCACTCCCCCAGTAGTCTGTAATAAACTGAAGGTGTCACTTTTCAACTTTTCATGAGCTGCCAGGAGCCTCTGTCCTTCCTGCGTGGCTGGGTAGTGCCCGCAGCCCAGGGAGGTGGCGCGCCTTCCCAGATCTTAGCCTTGGCTTCTGACTCTTGTTTCTAATTGTGGGTACATCTGCTGCTTTTAAACATCAGTTTTAAGCATGGGGACATAGGATCCATGCCAATGTGTTTATAAGGAGACTTATCCAAGGATTATAGCAGGACAGAGCTCACCTCAGCTTACCAAACCTGGCTGGTTGGGCATTCACATCCAGCAGTTGCTACAAGGTCAGAGATGGGGAAAACTGAGGCCTGAACTCAAGGCAAGTGTGAGAGTCATTAGTTATTTACTGTCTCTGTGTCTCTTAGCACAAAGATCCGTGGTCTGATCTACTTTGGGATGCCTAAATCTATGCTGTCTTTAAGCTAAGAAAAGCCAGTCTCTATTTTTGCCATTACATTGCTTTCTGAATGTGTCCATGTTTTTGTTGCTGACATTCAATGTCACCACAGCAGACATAGTGTATGAGTGAAAAAACTGAGTTCCTAAAAAAGTTCTTTATCTTTCTAATGCTTTTGAAAGGTTCCAAGAAAAAATTACCAAAATTACATCACAGTTTTGTGCTTTCAGTACAGCATGCCTTATTCCATTATTTCCTCACAGTATCTGAAGTTCACTGACTTTGGGCTCATCCAACTCTAGTGACTCTGTAAGATCCCAGATGAGAGTTCTCACTTGAAAGATATGGAACAACTGTCCTTGCTTGTGGAAAAAAAAATAATTAGTTCTCTTTTTCCTTCTTCCCCACAAACGTGCAAACTGTCTCCATGTCCATTCTCGTGCTATGTAATACCTACGAACAAACCAAATTTCTGTATTTCTAATTCACCTGATCAGAAAAAGACCAGGTGAAAAGATAGCATCCTGATTTCAAAACTGTCTCCGAGGTTATCCAAGGGAAGCTACTGTTGTGCACCTTTTAAAAACTTTGAAAGCTCTACAGGGTGAATACAGCTGGTTAGAGTAGGAGTGTTCTTAAAATATGCAGTTGTAGTTGGTTATACAAACAGATGTGTCAAAATCTTAGTGAGAAATAATTGATGGTGGTACTTCAATAAGAAATATATAATATTTATTATTATTATTATTATTATAGATTCTTTTAGCAGGGGCTCTTTCTTTGGAAGGCATAATGCTTGCCTGTTTCACGGATATGTAGAAATAAAAGCCTTTTAGAACATTTTTATTTCCAGTTTGCTTCCTGGACATTTAGGGATAGATATGAACCCAGGCTGATATCATCACAGGCTGCTGCAGCCAAGGACCAACATATATTCACCAGTGGAAGAATAAATCAGTGATGTCTTGTACGAAGCTTTTCCCTTTTTATGTTTGCATTCTTTCAGGGATCACATGAGAGTTTTTGTATTCTATGTGCATTTATCTAGAGAAGATTGGCCCTATAATTTCTACAGCCTTTTAAGGTAGGAAATGTAGCCCAGTTAGGGTCTAATAGCTCAAAAGCACGGAAGTAGCCAACTGAAGCCAATTAATTTTTAAGAGATATTCAAGATTTTAAGATGATCTTGATTTCAGAAAGCAGATTGTGTTTCTCTATTCATATTTGTTCCTTCTCTTCAGCCATTGAACCAATTAGACACCAAGAAATATAGTCTAAAATTACTAAGTTTATTGCACAGAATTCTTACAGAGTTAGTTGAGATCAGTATTAAAGACTCTCTAGATTTTTAAAGCAGTGTACTTCTCCTCCTCCTATTTCTATGTTTCCCAGAAAGCCAGAGCTGAAGTCCCTGTCAGCTACATGGGGCTTCGCTGAAATGGTTAGTTCTCATATTTATTTCTGTTTGTGTCATTTTTTTGTCTTTTGATATTAACATACATCTTTTATTTTAAACTGATGACGTCTGTGTTGGCAATAGAGGATATTTGTGAGGAGAGTTAGGTGATGAAGGTGATACCAGCAGATAACTGCAGATATGGAACAGTTCTTTGATGTGTAGAGTTCTTTGCACACCTGGGTAGATCAGGCAGGAGGAGATAGGAATTTCCTTCTTTTTTTGTGGCTCTTTCTTTCACAGCACTTTGACACATCTTTTGGCCACATGGCCATCAGTCCAGCCTGGGTCCAGTGCACAGAGGGACCTCGAATTTGCCAGCACCATAAAGGGCTGGTCCTAGCTGCATTTATGTTTTCCCTTGCTTCTTTCACATCCCATTAGTATTAGTTTTTGCTTTGAGAACATAAAAAGCCAGAACTAAAGTGTACAAATATTATTGTTCTATATTAATGACTTCTGTATCCAATTAGTGAAGATCATTATTGCAATATGTTCTGACTTGCATTGCACACAGGAGATAATAAACAAGATTCCAGAGAAGTAGCTTTATAAATCGCTTCTCTGCAGCATTCCTTGACTGTCCCGGTTCCTTTGGGCTGTCACTTTGCCACGCAGCAGAGTGCAGTGGCACCAGTAACAAGCACTTGTCACAGGGTAAGGGTTCCATCAGAGCCCGAATAGAGTGCAGGAAGTTCCAGCTTTCCCTGCTCCCCATCTGTTTCTGGTAGGATAAGACCATTTCAGTCTTGTGGCTGAAGCAATTAACATTTCATTGCAGGTGATAAAACCTGTTTGTTAAGTACATTTTAAGGAGCGATACTGTATTTTAATGGACATTTAGTAGCTGGCTATCACACTATCACACAGTCTGTGCTCCCTGCCTGGGGACAGCAGGCAAGGTTTATTAAATATTAAGAAGCTGTTCATTACTTTATGAAACTATGACAACAGAACATCTGAATATTTAGAAAACAGTTAGCGTTCTTTAGAATGGCTGCTACAGTTAGGGGAAAGGACTAATGTTTGTCTGGCTAAAGATGCATAAAAATGTAGCATCTTCTTTGAAGTTTGCTCTTTGCTCCTGCTACTTGAGAATGTTGAAATTAACCTATGCCACATAATTTAGAACACAAGTGAAAGCACAATTTCCCATTAGAGAATGCAGGAAATCAGATATCTCAGATAAACATTGCTTTTGCAGTGTCTTTAAAAATCCCCAAATCCATAGGGGTATATTGTTTAGAGGTTTGGCTGTCATCAGTAACTTCTGTCTTTGTATGCAGCATACAGAGGATATTCAAATTTCATTGCAGATCTCAAGGAAAAGATTAGGTCTTTGAAAAGAGACGATACCTTACTGAGAAAATATCCACAGATTTTTTGGAAGACTTCCCTTCACTTCAAGCAGAGTTTGAGGCAAAGTGAAAGCTCTTTGTCTATCATCTGTTTGAATATCAAGGAGGGTCTTCACCGATGAAGCCAATTACATATTGCATTTGTATCCACTCTTGCTTGTATGGGATCAAACAAAAAATGAAAAAAATCCCAAACTGGCAACCCAGAGCTGTCTTTGGTCCTGATCTTGCCCGTCATGCTGAGTGAGCAGAATCTTGTTTCCATGTGAAGTGGTTTGTAGCAGAATTCCTTCAGTGGTTACCATGGGACACAAGACATTTAAGTGCATCTGCTGGGAAGGACGGGCAGCAGAATTATTGATTTTATCTTAAATATATAGAGCTACAAGGGGTAAAAATGTATTACCACTCAGTGACGTGTGCCTAATGTTTAAGAGTCTGGGGAGTAGGGGCAGGACACAAACACTTTAGTCTTGTGTGGGCAGTAAAGGTGTTCTTCAGGTTTTAGAATATGGAACTGTTCTATACTAAGGAATGTATATTTTTCCAGTTCAGCGCTAAAAACACTGACAAAGAGAAACAACATTACTGGCAGTAAACACCCGTGATGTCTGAAAATGATTATGCATTGATCCTGACATGGACTTGGTTAGGTAATTGTCCTGAGTGCAAGAACAATAGAGAGTGCGGATGGACTAAAGTAACCGTAAGTCATCTTTCTGTCTTGTACCTCAAGCTGGATCCTGAATCTGACTGGGCTGTGCTGTTGTGGCAGCAGAGAGACTGAGCAGGGAACAGGAACCGGAGTGGGATGTGTCCTGTTAAATTGGTGGAAAAGACCAGAATGTACATGTGGAGACTGAAGACATTACAGCAGGCTGTAGGATTGTACTGCCATAGAAGACACTACAGTCTACATTGACTTGCAGTAAATGGCAGAAGCAGGGGTGTTGGAACTGATTTTGGTGCAAATCTGTTTCATGGGAAGTTATAACTTCCTGACTGCAAACTAATGCTGTCAAAGCAAGGTGGCCTTTCTCTGGAGCCATTTAGATGTGCCTTAGGCATGAGTGAAATTCTACTGCCAGTTCTATCCCAGTACTGTAACAAAACCTGTTCGTTTCAGTACTTCTGGGTAATTACTTTGCTCTGTTGTTAGTTTTTTCTGTTCTTTGGGTTCACCTGACTTGAGATGATGTGCTCATGTCTCTTGGCCATACGGATGTCTCCTTCCACTGGGTTTGCACCTCTGTTTTCCTTGCCCTCTTTCAGTTCCTCTCTGTTTTTTTTTTTCTCTTTTCCCCTACGAACACTTCTCTTTGCCCTCTTTGCCAGGAACTTTAATTGTTCCTGGCCTGTATGTCTTCCTTGAAAGCTCCTTGCTGCATTTCACTGCCCTCTGCATTCAGACCTCATCTGCCTTCCAAATCCTTGGTGTTTCTGAGCTCCCTGGCTCTTCCTGCCTCTTTCCCTTTAGGCCATGCATCTTTGCATCCCTGGTCTAGGATTACAGCACTCAGTTTCTGCTATTGAGCCAGAGAAAGGTGAGAAGCAAGTTCAGGGCACAAAATGTCTGAGCCTGGGAAGAGTCAGAGTGGGTGTGGGCTCACTCCTGTCTCACCCCTCCACAGCCAGTGCATGAAGTCTGGGCACACATTAATTTGCATGTGTCCTGGCTGTGATAACAGGTTGGCATGGTTTGATAATAGGAAGATTTTCATAAGAGCTTCACTGGCGAGGTTTCTGGCAACTTTGGTTTCTTTTGGACACTTCCATCAATATGTTTCAAAGCTTGTCATTTAGGGAAGGGTGGAAAATAGCCTACTGAATAGGCCAGAAAAGGCAAGAGAAGGCTATTTAATTCCTTTCACTTGCTGCATTTAATGAAGAAACTGGTATATGAGTTTTGTAGGGGAATGCATAGAAAAGGGGAAGAAAAACATCTATAGGGAACCAGATTTCTCATGCAATGCTTTAACTGAGGGGAGAGGAACGACCCTAGAAACTTTTCAGAAAGGAAGACCTATGATGGTGCAAACTGAGGCAAATTTCTGCTTTTTCAAGTCTCCTTGAACTCAGATTTTTCTCATCTGTGTATGAAGTAAAGTTTAGAGACTTTTCTGTTTTTCTGATCCTGCTTTCTAGTAAGTTTGCAAGTCTCCAACTTATCTCTGAGCCTTTGCAGCGTTCTTCTCTAGTGGGAGCCATCCCTTGGGTTCTTCCCCCACAAACAGTTCTTTGGTTTATAAAGGAAGCGCTTTTATTTTGTTTTTGTTGCTGGCGTCCAAGACTGACAAATGGGTTTAGTCCCAGGCTCTTCTTTCAATTATTAATGAAAAATATTGTATTACCTGAGGCTAACCCAACATTTCATTCCATTTCCAAGCCTTTGGCAACCAGCAATCTCATTGCTGTCTAAAATGCAGAGAAGAAAATCTTTTGCCTGTTCCTTTTTCCTCCTCTGCTTCTGCCTCGCCTCCCTCCCTTAAGAAATTCATCGTGTAATTGCAGGATGACTCCAATGAGTGTGCTAAGAAAGCATTGTTATAAATAAAAGTGAACATCATGCAGTCTGATTGTCACTTGTTTAGGATTTAGAGTATCAATTCCTGAACATTACAGAGATTTAGACATGGGTTAATTAAACATTTACATACATGTGTAGAACAATATATTGTATGGTGCAATAATATGCACTTTAATCAGAATCTGTGGGTGTTGTGTGTTTGCTTGTTCCATGTTAATTGGTATCGTGCTGGCTCCTAGCTTAGGTCCTTGGCTGGATGGAACAGAATAGACATGGTGTTTTAAATATTTTAATTAGGACCAGCAGTTCCCGGCTCACTCATTTCTCATTGGATTGTTTTTCATGCATGAATAAATTAGCTAGCATGGAAGTACTTTGCAGAAAGTAGTTGCCCTCTAGCCATAAAATGAGTCCTGTTCATTAATACTTTAATGAAATTAGCTGTGAGCAAAATATCATTCCTTTTAACTGTGTTCTAATTTCTTAATTTTAATTAGGCACATAATTGTAGTATACTGAAATTATCTTAATGTACAGCAAGAAAAGTTCTATCACCATGGGCCTGTGGCTGAAACTTGAGCATACTTGCAGCATATTTCAGCTTGCAATTTTTCTCTTCACCATTTCCTAGCTAATCAAAATCTTTTCCTTGCTTTGTGTTATTGCAACATGAAGTCAGGAACTGACTAATGCTTTCAGATACCAGAAAAATTAAAAGAATGGCTGATGCTATGTTTTGTTGTTGGCAACATTCATTTGACAGCCCCAGTTTTAGAGACCAACATAATCCAGGAGTGCTTCTAGTGAATCATGGAATACACAAAACCTGTTTGTTGTTTTGGCTTTTTCCCCTGAGACATTTCATGATTTGCTAACCTGGAGTTGCTACATCTGATTTATAATTATACAAACTGAGGTAGAAAGCAGTGAGAATATATGAAAGCTGAGAAATTTAGATTGTAGCAGCACTCGTATGCCATCTTTAGTATTAAGTTTAATTTGTATAAATTAGTAAATGGTGTTTTATAGATACTCCTTGTTTCGCCTTTGGCAGATACTGTTCTGGTGGATGCAATTTTCTTACTGCAAAGACAAACATGTTCGGACAACAGCGTTGGTTACTCTGCCTAATAGGAAGTTTGACATGAGTATTTTGAGTGAATGTCCTCATCCTGAGAGAGAACTGTGTGTAGAAACACTAAACTAGATACATTCTTTTTTAATAGGAGAGCTAAGGATCTTCAATCCAAATTTATGTCAGGGGGGATTTAAACTTCAGCACTTACTACTTTGCTCAAAAGAGCAGAAAACTGGAATAAGAAGCCAGGAAGAAATCCTGAAAGTTTTAAAATACTGAAAAAGGAACACATATTCAGTCCTAGAGTTTTTGTATCCAAATCCTTTGAAAACTAAGTTTTGTATTTATCACTGTATTAAGCAAAGAGAATTTCAAGCAGTCATCACTATATAGATTTGAAATGTGACTTTGACCGAAGGAATTTTAAGGTCCAATACTGGTGGATTTGTGTAGTGATTTCTCTTCTGTACAGTGCCGGATTCAGCTGTTCTGCAGAGCTCTGCAGGTAACCACCATTCCAGAGCTCCCCTGAAATCCACGGAGCAGGTGAGCTCCACGCTCCTGCCTTCCCCATGGATCTCACACAAATCGGGGTTCTTGGCTCTTTCACAGGGTGACTGGGACCTTTGTCTTGGCTGAAATTGAATTTCTAATTGAAATCCTTTTTGGCAGCATATTTCACTGCCTGCTGTAATTGGCACCTGCTCTAAATAATATTGATATTTCTTATTTAAATAATAAATTATGGCTAATTGTAATACTTCATTATGCCCACAATTAAGTGAACTGAGGTTAGTTTACAATTAATACTAATACTAGTTGATGTGCAATTTGAATGTAATTTGCTGCTGTTAGCAGATTGCCAGTGGAAAGAAGAAAGCTAAGGGATTTCTTGTTTCCAGTGGCAATCTTGTTTTTCTAGACAAACAACCTTAAATAAAATGTGAGTTATATTCAAATAACCAAGAAATTAATTAGACTAAACATTCTGGTTTTATTTCTGATCAATCATTGTCACTCTTCTACTGGTAAACACACATTCAAACCCTCCCTTTGGGGAACCTAATTCCAATTATATCTATTAAAGATTAGTGAAATTAATGCATTGCATCTTTAATTGTTTCATGTTAAGGGAGACATGATAAGTTCAGAAAACTCAGGTTTCACTCAGTCAATCTCCAGTATGAAGGATTTGTATCAGAATGCTCAGCCTGTATTTGATCACAGGTTGCTCTGAGTGCTAACAGAAGCTCTAAAGAGAAAATGGGAATGGGCTGGAAGTTTTGTGTGGAACTTCAGCCAATGACAACAAATGCTTCAGACACTGATTGTTCTGAAGAAAGAAGTACCATGGAATTTCCTACTTGTAATAGAACACGTTTGAGTGTATTCAGTGGCTTCCAAGTTATCTGAGCCTTGAGGATTATTTGCTGTACAGGCAAATGACATGGGCAGATGGATGTTAGTTGGTTTGCTCTGCTTCACCAGTCAAAAGTCTTCAGGTCCTTCCAGCATCAGAAAGCATTTGTAAAGTGTGCTTGAATAACAAATTCCAGTGCATCATCACTGTACTCAGTTTTCTAACTTGGCAAACTCATATTACAAAAATGACCTGTACTTCCGATATGCCCATCGGTAATAAGGCCTCAAGAAAAAGTTAAATTTAAAATTGCTCCTGTCTTTTGTATGATCAGATAAAAAACTGTTGAATCAGAGCTGAAGTGATAGTACAGAAACGTAGGAATCTCGATCTCAAACCCTCATGGAAGCCTAAGTAAAAATCAAACAAAAAAAAATAGGGTAATCTCTAAGGGAATTTGAGTAATGAGCAACATCAAGGGATGGATCAAAAGCCTGTTGCACCATTCAAGTGCTCACATGGTTGTAACTGGGGTCCCTTTCTTATTTCTGTGACAGCACAGTGACTTTGGAGTAAGGTAGTGGACACTAATAATAGTCAGGTACCGTAAAAGGAATTTAGACAGTGGGAATTAAATAACTTGTATCGGAATTGTTCCAGGTAAGAAACAGAAATGCGGAGGGGAATTCAGTCTATAACATGATACATATATGATACATATATGATATATATGATGACATGATACTCTGCCTGCACTGCAAACATTTTTTGGCACAATAAAAATTTGTGCATCTGAACAGATGTAGAGTGAGATTCGTTTCCTCTGCCCATGCTCTGGGGTGATCAAATGTCTTAGGATGTAAGAATGGGGAGTGACATGCCCAGAGCCACTCGAAAGCAGGACATGAGATGGAACTTGGCACTACAGTAGTGATGGGTTTAGTGATCTTATTGCCATGTAATTCTTGGGTTTTTTTAGTTTGGTTGGGTTTTCTAATAGAATGTTATGGCTTCTTAAATATCCATCTGACAAGATCACTGCTCATTTAAAAATTATGTGGGGGAAGAACTGATTAGATACCTGGAATGAGGAAAAATTTTGGAGCTGTGAAAGTCCAACTTAAATCAGGATCATTAAAAAAATTAAAAAGCCATCTCCACCATTTTTAACTTAGTCTTATGATTTCCAGGTCAGTCAGAAGCTACCCAAGATGTATGGAATAGAAAAGGAAAATGAGATAGAATGTTTATTTTTCTAGAGGACCAAAAGCTAATTTGGGAGAAAGTAGAGTTCCCTTACCAGATCAGCAAATAAACCAGAAATTTCAAATGGTCTTGACAGAATATGTAGCTGGAGTGATTTGGAAGGAGAGGTAGATAAAACATTTTAATAATGAACATCCTTTACTGAATTATTTTTCCTTCACTGATGACAGTTCTTAGACAAAGACTTAGGAGATTCTGTGACAAAAAATCTCCACCCTAATCTTGTTTCCTTCTATCTTTCTAAATAGCTCTGTGTCATAGGATTTACTTATCAACTGTAACATTAGCATTAAAAATCCTTTTAGGTTCCTTGTTGTTATCCCAGGATGCCATTTTTAAGGTACCAATCACTCTCTTCAGATTGCCTCTGCCTTCAATCAGTGGTGCATCTGATTTCACTATAATTATGTTATCATTTAGATTAAGCAGTATTTTGCTGTTTCAGTTGATTAGAAAATTAGAAGTTGAACACAGTATTCATAATAAAAATACAGACTAGATGGTAAGAAAAGAATGCTGGAGAACAGTGGATGTTTAACAGCCTGTGTCTGGTTTTGAGTCAGAAAATACCTTCCTACTGTTGCCACAACTTCCCTAAGTCCTTGATAAAAATAAAGCATCAGTGCTTCAGAAACCAACAGCATATTGCCCTGCAGAGGGTGGCAGTTCTTTTTTACACTTATGGAAAATTTCCTTTCTTATACAGTGGGTATCACTCCTACCTCTACCAATGAAACAGCTGCTTTGAAATTCTCTACTTCTCACCACAGTGTTTTTCCTAGAAATTCAGAAAAACAATAAGCTACTGTTTTCTGCTGTGGCTCACAATTCTGACTAATTCTTATTTTTGGTCAGCTCTGTACACTTTGTGATGCCATTGAGTTTGCAAATTATGGAATTGTTTAATAGGTTCAGAGGAGAGTGTTATGGAGTTAGGCCTGGTGAACCATATGGCAGAGGATCAAAGACTTTAATTTTAACTGGTCTTCGCCATTCTGTCTTTGATAGTGATGTTAATACTTCCTTTATAAAAGAAAATAATAAACATTAATATTTCTAATAGTATTAGTTGGACTTGTTAGAATGCCTCTGCTATAAGTTGTTCTTAGAAATAAGGGGGCAATGTATCTTTGCTACAGATCAGACTGACTATATGCCATGAGTATAACTGTATAACCATAATGATCTGGGGCAAAACAGATTGAGCTGCCTGCCCTGCTGCTGCTCCATGTGCACCTTCATTACCTGGTCTGACTGGCTACCTGCAGTTCCAGAAAAGCTCATGGGAAATTTTTTTTTTTCTTCCTGCTTGGGCATCCTCTGTCACATCCCTTTTGCAATCTTTCGTGCAGATTTACTGTATTTTCTGAAAGAAGAAAGCATCAGGCACATCCTCTGCAAGCTCCAAATCTTCTACAACCTTCTCCTTTATTTCCATCTGAGAATACAATCAATCCTGTGCTGTTATGTATCTGTTATGGAATCTACTCCTAATGCCAAAAGGCTGAGTGTGACACACAGCATCTAATGCTTGGGAAAAATGTCAGGCTCCTTGAGAGCTTTCTAGTAAATGAACCCAGTTCAAGCAGATAGAACAAGGTTCCAGTACTGAGAAATTAAACAAAACCAAAGAGAATATATTTCCAGGTCATGCTTTTGCAGAAGCGCAAAAGATGGCACTGGAGAGCAGGGGAAGATACTTGACAAATATTCATCCTTTTAAATACATTGAATTTCAGAAGGTATTGCCTTTTCAACATTGGCTCCTTTATTAGCTTTCTCTACAGGTTGATATTCCAGTGCAGAGTATAAATTAAACAAAAAAAAATCAGCTCAATTCATGGTGAGCTTCCATTTACCTTAGATGTCCAGCCTTATAAAACATAAAAATGCAGTGTCTGTCACCACTCTCTGAGGGTCAGCTCTGTTTCTCCCCTGTAATCATGAACAGATTTTGTGAACATATCTTCTTGTTCTGTGAAGCCTGTGAAAACAGCCTAGGAAACCACAATGTCATCAACATTTTTCTAGCACATATTTTCAGACTTCACAAGAGAGACAGTGGCATGAGTCTGCTACAATAGCACTGTAATGAAGTACGCACTAAATTTATGCAGATGGTAGTTTCTTTCCAAGGAAGATGTATTGATGTTTACCATTATGAATATGAAATTGTTAATTGTGGATTTTGAAACTTCAGGAGGCATTTTGAGCATGCAATTTATCTTACGACAAAATTTATCCTAATAGAGTTGAGTTGAGCTCTCAGAATGACAAAACCAGCAGGGCAGTCAGGCAGACTGTCCCTGGGGAAAAAGAACTGTTCTGACATCTGTCTGAATACAGCATTTCTTCGGGTTTTTCCTGGACTAATATTACAGCTGCTGTCTTTGGAGCCGCTAAGGGCACGATGCTGCAAGCTGGTGTCTGGTTCTGAAGGGGGTCCAGGACTGTGAGGCACACAAGCGGTGTGTGTTAAAAATCAGTTGTGATTCAGAAATGGAGAGACTGCCGAGGTCTGGAATAGAAATCCCTTCAAATCAGGCCTCCTCAGGTGAATAGGCTGCAGCTGTCCCAGGTGCAAGGGGGCCGTGCTGGGCCGTAAGGGGCAGTGCCGGGCCGTGAGGGGCCGTGCCGGGCTGTGAGCATGCAGCCCGTGTCCCGGGCCGTGCCGGGCCGTGCCGGGCCGTGCGGGGCCGTGCAGCCCGTGTCCCGGGCAGCAGGAAGGGCACCTGGGCAGGCACCAGCCCCCTCTGCTGCAGGGAGGCTCCGCTCTCTCCCTGCTGTGAAACGGGTGCGGCCGTGCCCAAGGGAAAATTGGGGTCTTGGTGGCGGCTGGTTTCAGTTTGGTTCGAGTGGCTCCTGCTGAGCTCAGTCTCCCCATCTGCCTTCCCCCCTGACTTGTTCTTGCCATGCTGTAATACAAACTGCTTTCAAACAAACAAACAAGTAAAATCCCCCCAAATTAAACAAACTTTTGGGGTCTTGAGACTTAGAATTAACAGTACTGTTTTCAGATTTTATAGACACTTAAAAATTTTAATTTTAATTACAACTTTAATTTTAATTACAACTTTAAACAAATATTTAATAACATTTTTGGGAATTTTTTCTTTTTTTTTTTTTTTTAACCTTTTTAGCTTACCGTCCTGGCAACAAAACATGTAATTCTAAGTCCCCGTGTGAGAGGGGCCAGGGATCACCAGGTGGCGTTGGATCACACGGGCTCCCAGCCCGTTCTGTGCCGGGCAGCTGAGGGAAGATGCTCCGCGGGGCTGCCTTTGCCGCAGCACCGAAAGTTTGCGCGCAGCCCTTCCCTTTGGCTTCAGCAAATGTTTGAGGCACGGCCGCTCCGTGCGATTCAGAGCATGCACGGCTAGTGAAAAGGCTCACAGGAAAAATGCTGCTCACACTTTATAGAGAAAACTGTATAAAGAAATCGTGGAGTTGAAGCACCTCTGTTGTTTTGTGAAAAAGCTTTATATGAAAAACTGCTTTTCCCCCTAGAATAGCAATCTTGAAAAATTATTTTAATCAAGAGCTGGTTGACTTACTGAGTATAAGGAAGCATTAATTCGGACTGAAGTGCTTGAGCATTTCTACCTATTTTTTTAAGTCCCTAAGAGATCCACTTAGGTTCTACACTTATTGAAGTAGGACAAGACATTTACTGAGAGTTTTCTGCTTTACTTAACTGGGGTTTTTTTCATTATTAAACAATGAAGTGAGGAATTAAGCCAGAATAAATAACACACATTTAGTAGTGTAGTTGACCATGGGAATAAAGTCTGTAACTCAGTTTTCCCGAGAGGTGTATAAAAATTCAGCAATGGACATGGTCAAATACAATATATATAGCTTATCCATGACTCATGAGCTCTCCTATCTTCACACAATTGACTGAGAAAGGTGGAGAAATTACCTTTGCTCATTGAAATGGTTTAGAGATTTCTATTTCATTGTCACACCGTGCTCCCTTTTCCAGCTGCTGGTTGTTAGCACATGAAATCACATTGTGCTCAGCTGGCCCGAGTAGTGCAAAAGCAAAGGTGGCATCGAGGATCCCCCTCTCTTCCTCGGAAAACCAGTCAGAGAAGAGGTTCACACTGACTCTGAGAGCATTTGAAATTAGCATCTTTTTCACAGGGATAGCATTTTGTGGCAGATCATTCTCTTAATAAGAATCAATTACCTGTTCTCTTTTTTTTTTTTTTTCCTTTTTCTTTTTTTTTTTTCCTTTTTGAGAATCCAGTTGTATGGAACAAGTCTCACGGGAAGTGTAAGATTATGTTTTTAAACCATTAATTTCTTCTGATTATCATACTGCTTTCCTCATGCTAATTGCTAAACCCGGTGGGATCTCACTAACATGAGATACAGCCAGGAACAGACAACAAAATCGGAAGATAGCAAAGGTGGAGATTTTAAACCCCACTGCCAGGCTTGTGGCACAGTACTGAGAAATGGAAAAGGCCAGTCCATCTCTCTTCCTGCTCTGTATTGTCCCCACAGCTCATCGTGAATGTGTTTTGTCTCCTGTGTTTTATGGCTTTCAGATGATGTAGGGAGTTTCCACACTTCCCTGAAGAGATTGTTCCATAAACTTGTGCAATTTATTGTGAGATGCTTTGCTGGTGTTCTACTGTAATTTCCTCATTACTGAGATATAATTATCAGTAATGTAATTATATATACTGTAAGGGATTTCTTTTCTCTCTGTGGTATTTACACCGTCTTTTAGAATCATTACCATTTCTCTTTGCAAGCCTTTTAGCTAATACATGCATTTATGGCTTATTTTTTAAATGCTTCAGCATTCTCTATTCAACCTTTTTTCCTTTTATTAAAAAAAATAATGCATCATGGTAAAATGTGACTTGTTTGGAGTTAAAAACTTTCAACTGACCAAAACCTTGCCATCAAAAAGGGTTTTTTTAAAGAAGGGAGGATAATGGAAGTTCTCTGAAAATGTTTGCTTCCCTCCAAACTGTCAGGTTTTTGTTGTTGAAGAAACAGTAATCCCCTGAATACTCAAAGGTCAGTAGTAAGTGTATACATATTTATATATATATACATGTATAATATACGCTCATATAAATTGCATTCTTGGTAGTGTTTACACATAGGTGCTGATAGCCAGGTGTTGCAGATGCTGTTTTGCATATATCGGATATATTATGGAAGTAAAAATACATTTCAGAGTGACTGTCATCCACTTGCTGCTTTTAGGGTGGTCATGCTTTGCTTTTCCATGCGCTGCTCTGAGTCTCCTTGTAGGATATGGTTGGCATTATTTCCCTAACTTGGATGCTGTGAATCTCTTTTGTCCCTGCTCTCCCAGCCCTGTCTACAACAGTATAATATGTGCTTGTTTGTAGTACTGACTTTTAAAGCTCTTTTTACTTTACTAATGAGAAACTTGCTCTTTCCTTTGGTGGCGGTCATCATAGGATTACCCAGCAAAAAACAATTGACAAAACAAAAGTTTCCCTATGACTTGGGGTGTTCCAAGTGGAGGATATTAGTGTAAAGAACTGCAGGCTTGATGTAATGAAAGAGAGTATTCCTGCAGGATTTGTTTGTCAGGGAAGGGAACTCAGTGTCTGTTGCCAAGAAACTGTCACACTTGCCTTAATTATGATTAACAACATACACGTGTATCTGAGAAGATTTTTTTCCTCATTGAGTTTTGTAGGATGTCCATGTCATTGCTAAATATTATTTCACTGACATCTGCTATTGTAGTTTTTTATGATAAGAGCTGGTCTCTGGTGCATCATCCATCTATGCAGAAAAATTATTTGCAGTGCCTGCATCTACTGCTAGTTTCAAATGTCTTTCTCAGCAGATTTCTGTTCTAGGTAGCCCCAAACTGCATTTATTTGTGTAGCTCTTGGCAGTTGCATAGTCTAATCCTGGTCAAGAAGGAAAAACTGCTTTGAACCATAAGAAATAATGCTGGAGCTGTTTGTGAGCAAGGTATTTATCAACTTATTGAGCAGCTGGCTCTAAACCAACCAGAGTAGTTCATGATCTCTATTGATGAACTGCTCAGATCTGCAATGAATGCACTGAGTTTGCTTTGTAGAGTTTCTTATTCTGCCTTTTCTCTATCTCATTTGTTGTAAGAGGAATGTCAATAATGCATGATAAATTTTTAAAGAAAAGTACACTTGGGTCCATACATCGTTAGCTTACAAGGATGCTTTCAAACACTTAAATTCCAGGATCATAACTATTATACCAGACAAATTAACTGTGCTATAGGTTCTTATTTTACAGTTACTTTATATTCAGAAATGATTATATTTTCTAGGAGAAGCCAGAGAAAATCAAGCAGAAATCAATAGAAACCAATGATGGTATATTCCAAAAGAAATTACACCTTGAGAAATAGGCCAAGAAAATTTATGCCCACATTATTTCATAGAATCACAGAATAGTTAGGGCTGGAAGGGACCTCTGGAGATTATCCAGTCCAACCCCCCTCCCCAAGCAGGGTCACCTAGGAATGCAGGTGACACAGGAATGCATTCAGGTGGGTTTACAATGTCTCCAGGGATGTATATATACAGACAGATATATAGATATAGATATATAGATATATAGATATACACACACACTTATATATGTGTGTTTGCATATATACACACACATTAAGGCTGTCCAGGTGTTACTAAACTCATTTAATTTTCACTTTCTCATTCTCTTCATCTCATTGTAACTGGTCATACTCCTCCTAAGCCAGCAGCAGAGAAGTCTGTCTATTTCTTGTTAATTAGACATTTAAGCTCTAATTGGCAGCACTTAAGACAGGGAGTGTAGGAAGCACTCACTCACCGGGCATGGTATTGGCAATTGATCTAATCAATGGTTTGTACTGCAGAGGCATTTACTTACTCACAGCTGAGTGGCTCCAAAGGACAACTGGTTTAGGTACTCGCAGATATCCAGTAAGGTGCAGAAAAGCATGGCTACAATTTGGACATCTGGCTAGTTTCCAGGGGGAAATATGTATGTGGGCACATTTGGAGTTCTAGTGTACATCTACATTTTCAATGACAATGTTTTTTCAAACGGATCTCAGTGCATGAGGAAAATGGAAGAGGTGTTTCACTGAGGGTGCCAAGCCAGGTCCCAGAAAACCTCTTAACAAATACATCTCTTTACTGAGGACTGAGTGAGGAGGGGGAGTTTCATTCAGACTCGAGGTTATAAAATCAAATGCAAGTGAATTTGGAAAAATAAGGGAAATTCTGAAAATCTCTTCCCTTTGGAACTGCTGGGATACTGTTTTTCCTTCAGTAGTATTTACCATCTTTCTTTGTTTTGCTCCGAGTGATTTGGAAGCCAGTCTCGCCCACTGTTTATGTGTCACTTCAGGTCCCTGGGAGCTCGTGCAGTGTCTGTGAGGAATATTCTGCAGTGTTATACATTGCTCTCATATATCCATTCATTGCAGTAGCAATGGCATCTTGGCAGTGAGGTGCAAGTCTGACCTGTACTCTTGATGCTTGTATTGCTGAACCTCTGAGCTCATTCAGCCGAGACACTGACTGCCCTGTTAGTGTGTTACGGGGTTTTCACAGCCAAGAGAGAACTCTAAGACATTGTGCTCACTGAAACTAGAACTGACCTCAGTTGCTCAGGGTTGGATTCATATCCCTAAAAATGCTGATTGCACTCAAGGCACCTGAAGCTCTGGCTGCAGTAAGGCAGGCTCAGCTGGCTGGACTTCACTCCACAAACCATGATTACACCTGGCCTGCAGCTACAGCAGGGACCTCTGGCTGGGACCCTCTGCACTGAGCCTCTTCTCCCTGAGCCACTGACCAGCTCTCCTTCTCCTTAGCACCCAGGAAAGAAATGTAAGCTTTAGCTGCTGGGGCTCAGATTTTAACCAGCACACTTGGCAAGCATATTTCAATTCCATTCTTGTAATCAGGACTGTGTGCTACTTCTGTATACAGGAGGAGAGGGTCCTTGGCAATGAGATGAATGTTGAATGTTAATTTCTTTCTGCAGTGTTGCTGTTCAAGGCTCTGTCACAGGTACTGATTGAAAACCAACTTCCCAAACTCAAAATTTCTGAGGGTATTTAGCCTCTGAGTTGGGAGCTGACAGTGCCCGGTCTTTAAAAACCTTTCTTCTCATGGTTCCTGCTGAGCCTTTTCTAGATACTCCAGAGAGCTGGGCTGGAGGGGAATTAGTAGGTTAGAGGGAAGGTGTTTCTTGTGTCATGATCATTACCCCTACCCTAGAGCAGGCTGCCTGACTTAGCTCAGAGTAGAGAATCTGTGCCAGGAAACTCGAGCAAGCTCTGTTCTATCTGAGTACGCTCATCCTGGGTTGTATCCTGCCTTGTCCATAGGTTATATCTGCACCTTTTACCAGGAGCACTTCAAGAAGCTGTAGGCAAGCACCTGGGCAGAAACCAGCCTCCCCAGGCAGATTTGTAGAGGACTGTTTGTGAAAGCAGTCTGGACACTTACCTTGGTAGGCCTTGCAAGCTGAATGAAAATGCTGAGCAAGGGCTAAAAATTTTGATTATAGTAATGTGCATTTAAAAAAAGAAAAGTAATTTCATATGAGTTTAGTGTTAAAAGAAGCCCAGTGGCACTAGATTATGTCAATAGCTGGATTATATCAATTTAAGAGCTACTTTCAAATTTTGTCAAATAATCTTAGTTTGGGTCATATCTTTCAAATTTTGTCAAATAATCTTAGTTTGGGTCATATCTGTAGAAACTAGATTAGTTCACAGCCCAGTGAAAATGCTATGAAATCAAACAGAGATGTTCTTGCTGGCTCACATGTGCTTTCATACTAGCAATAAAACTGACAGGAAATTGGTTGGTATGATTCAGATGAGACCAGATCAGAGGCAGAAGTCCCACTGATTTCAGCAGGAAAGTGGATTGTACATGAGGAGGGGAGGGGGAAGAGAACTGCATAATGCTGAGATCTCACCTCAGCCTGGAACAGCTGCAGGGATGTGTTCTGAAGGCAGAGAGACATTACCTTATTTTCAGACAAGCAGGTTTTACTTAAGTTTAGAGACAAAAGGCTTTTTAGCTCATAAAAGAGATTCTTTAATCACAGTTAAGTTTTTTAGTAGAAGACTAACGAACCTAGAATTTGAAATGTGTTGACATCAGAGAGAACTTTGTAAATTCATATGCTTAGGTGACTATGCCAAGAGAGCTGCCTTGGAGGGATTTTGTGCGGTTACAGAAAGATACTAACATTTTTAAATCTCCAAAGACTTTCAGTTAACTTACAATCTTAAGTGCATTAATTTTACGTTCCTGCTTTTTCAGTCTGATTAAGTGTTCATCTGTGCATCCAATATAGTAATCTTCACACTGGTACTTCTTTTACACTGCTGTTCTGTCATCAAAACAGAAATAGAAAGGTTTGTGAGTGTCTTGGAAGGATTTCTTTGCAAAGAAGGTAAATAATTTTATCCTTTTTTGTGTACAGTCATAATATACTTAAGGGTTTTTTCATTATAAGGAAGATCATTGGCATAAATTTATTGGCATAAATTGCAAAAAAAAAAAAAACCTTTACTCCTCACTAGGAAGCATGGCTTTTCAAGAAGTAATTTTACTATTAAAAACAAAAAAGGCAATTGCAGTTCTGTTTCCCAAGTTCTGTAATTCCATCTCTTACCTGCCACTGCGTTGGAGATGTGAGAATCTGAAATAGCATCCTGTTTGCAGTGACTGGCACAGGTATGTTCTGCTTTGGCAGCTGGAGTGCTACAAGTGAGCTCTCCTTCAGCCTAATGGCAGCTGGAGTGCTACCAGTGAGCTCTCCTTCAGCCTAACTAGAGTTGTGCAAAGACTAAACAGAACAACTTATTTTAGTCACAAGGAAAAATAAGCGTGTCTCAGCTTCAGCTAAACGTGCATAGTACCCCAAGCCCAGAGCCTGTGGACAGTATGTTGTTCTGCAGGCTCCCCTCTGATCTAACTTCTCCATTCAAAGCTCTTTTTCTTTTTACTCTGTGATTACGGTGATTTTATTTCAGCTGGTACATTCCCAAAGTGCTAATAACTTCAGAGTTACTGGCAGTTTTTTATTTTGAGTGAGGAACAAATTCTGAGCAAATGACAGTACTTAGTTCATCATGTGGAGACTGTGACCTGCACCCATTTAAGTCTCCTGCCAGTGTGCTGCCCTGGGAAGTGTTGTGTCTCTGTGTTGGCATAAATAATCCAGTTTCTACAGATATGACCCAAAGTAAGATTATTTGACAAAACTTGAAGGTAGCTCTTGAATGGACATGATCCAGCTATTGTGTGTGCACACAGATGTCTGCGAAATCCATTTTTGGAGGTGGTAGGGGCAGCTCCAGTTCCTTGTGCAGAGAGCAACGTCAGCTGTTGTAGAGGAAGTGTTTGTGCATGTATCTGCCTGGACTCAAATGTGCCACCACAATTTCTTCCAGCCAGCCATCCTTTTCTATAATCACTTTCCTGAAAATATGCCTGGTAGGTCCTGCAGGATTAGTGTTGCCTGAGCTTTAATTTGCACCACTGTAAGTGTTAAAAATGAATGCCAGTTCTGAAAAACTGTAGCGGTTTGAGAGGCACTTGCTGCACTTAGGCTTGGAGAACTGGTGTTGTACTTTTGAATGTGGCAGTGAGTGACAGCAGATATAAGTGATTCACTGGGTTCAATGTGTTTATATCTGTAGACTGTTTGGGTTGTTTTTTTTTTTAACGTACCCACTCAAAGCAGTGTAAATTTATTTTTTTTCCTAGAGTTTACTTTACCCATGTTACTTTGGTGGTTGTTCTAAAGCTTTCAGTTCTGAGCTTGCAAGAGTTCAAGAAGTTACACAGTGTAGGCAAGATATCCTATAGCTCTGCAAAAATCTGCATATTTTTCACTATGTGAGTGCATACACTATTTTTTTATATAATAATCACTGAAGTAGGTGACTGAGCTCCAAGAAATTCAATTGCAAATAATTTCAACCGTGCTCCTTAAGTAGCAGCTCAAGTAACCTGATGTGGTGATTTTTCAGTAAGAAAGTCACTCGTAGCCACCATTTTTATTCAAGCTGACTTTCTTGAAAAGCTGCTTGTGGCCATATCATTGGCATTAGTCCCCCTGTCCCTGACCCAAAGCCTTTTCTAAAGCTAATCTTCAGAGAAACCCATGCTACATTTAACTTTGGTATCTCTCCTGTGGGTCTCAAATTTAACCAGACACGGCCGATCTGAATATTTCCTGCATGTTAAACAGACCATTGTAAGCCTTTTCCTCCAGGCTAGATTGTTATAAATGCTGTTTATGATCCTGCTATGACAACTGTGAAGGACATGGCAAAGAATTTATCACAGGATTATTCATCCACCATCAGAATACCTAATAAGATTCTAAATGACCCAAGATGATAATAAGATCTAGCTTGTAGCAATAAGGTATTAATAAACTGGTTTTTTTCAATAAGGAATTGTCCTGGCATCATTACCCTGACATATTTGTTTTCCTTCTATTTTGCTGGTAACATAGCTCTAGTGCTTTATACAGCAAATTTATAAAACCCCATGATGTATGAAAAATACACCACATATGAAGTGGAACTCATAGGTTAAAGGCAAGAGCATTCTGTTTGCCAATGCCATAAAAAGACTAGATTTTTTAAGTCACAGAACCTAATTTTTCCGTGCTCTTTCACTTTGTATTTAAAAATTGTATATAGAAGAATACATGACCTACATACAAGGCCATAATTCAGATGAAGAGATTTTATCAAAATCAAAAACCCAGAAAGTGCGGGTTGGGTGATTAATGACTGGCACTGGAACCCTGAAGTCATCCTGAGCTGGAATCACACCTGAAATCCTTATTTGCAATGTCTCAGACTTTATTAGCTTCCTGAGGGAAAAAGAAAAGCTTATATAATGGCATAAAAAGCTGGCAATTTCTGTGGCTGTGAAAATGACAGATGAAAAATACATGAATGTGCAACTGGTCTGATTAGGCAAATAGTCTGGGATCCTCAGGAAGAGCTGATGTCAGTCCTTCCTGTTCCTGTGCACAGCTGACTCCCTGCTCCCCTCCCAGTCCTGGGCTCGGGGTCTTCCCGCTCCAGCGGCCACCCCTGGCCCCACAGGAAAGACTCTTAATGGGAAGAAAGGACTATCTCAACATGAGGTTTCTGAGGAGGAGAGAGGTGCCAAGTACAGGAAAGAGCAGACATGTAAAACTGCTCCTTATCCACTAAACTTATTCAACTGGCGATAAAAAGCCACATTACTCCTTGAAAATGCAGAGCTGTTGTAGCTTGTATAAACACCAGTTTGCACCGGCTGATCTCAAACTCTTACAAGTTGCATTTAGAGTAAGGGAAAGCATGAAAAAGGTGGATTGTTTTGTTCAGAGCTCTGACCTGAGGCAGTGACAGAATAGTAATTCCTGGTCTCAGACAGTTACTCTCCCCATCAATCTACATCATGACCAAGGTCATTTTCTTAAAAAGCCAAAGATAGGTGTATATCGCATTATCACTTCAACTTTTATCAAAAGTTTATTCAAGCTGGAGAAAAGTGAGGTTTGGTGCAGAGCACCCTAAACTCTAAGGCGTAAAAGGGATTTGGATGAGTTGAGCTCTTTGCTTTCAGTCATGTTCCTGGGTGGAGAATTGAGTGGCTGCATGTACAGTCAAATGACCTGGTGACCTTGCAGCGCTGGTTCATGAAAAAGTGAGCTAGCATGGGACAGAAAACACTTGTGCCCCTTTTCCTTTCCAAACTTCCTTTGGGAACACTGAGAGATTGCTCTGCCTTGCTTCTTCATCTGAAGAAAGAAAATAAAAATATTTCCTACCTTAAGGGAAGGTTGTGAAGACAACTACCAAAAATTACAGTAATGGAAGTGCTCGGACATTAGTGGAATGGAAGCCTTGTGAAAGTCTAACAAGGTCTCATTTCCAAAGGAGTAGCTGGTGCTGTGCATATTTGACTTTTCTTTCTGATGACGGTAAAGTAGCCATTTGCACACCTATTTCCCAAATGTAAAATGAAGATTGTGTGTTTCTATGGGTGCTGTGGGTACAAAGGGAATATGTGCTTAAGTGGACATGTGTGAAATTAAAGGATAGATCTGAACAGAAAATTCTAGCTGGAAAAGGAGTGGGATCAAGGCTTTGATCCCATTTAATTGTCTTTTCCTCACTGACCTCTGATAATTTTTAAGCTGCTATTCACTAAGAGTTTCCATTTTCTAACAGTCCTCTTTATAGGGAATAAGCAGGCCATTAAAATAGTCGGGAAATAAGTAGCAAAATATGTGTTTTTATGTTTTATCTTCATCCTGTCACATTCATTACTGGTGACAATTCCTTTACTTGACCAGACTTAGCAATACATCTTTAGAATTTTCCCATGATTTATATAAACTTTGTTAACATTATAATATGTGGTGATCAGTAGAATTTTATGGAGGAGGGGCTTGTGTCCGCTCTGATGAGCTCTGGAAATAGGAAATTTAGAATTACCTTAGCTTTGACAATTCTTGTATGTCACCCCTTCCAGCTTGATCAGTCCCTTTGCAACCACTGCTGTTCTCTGTATAAAATGTGAGAGCACAACGGGGAGAGAAGATAGAGTGAAGAACAGGAGAAGTTGTATAAAGGCTGGCTGAGGGGAGAGAGTTAATACAAAATATTGTTGTCTGTTAAGCTGAGGAGAGTACTTGTTGCTTTGGGAATTGGAACTACAGTGAATTGCTTGACAAAGCTGATCATTTCTAGGTTTTTTTTCTTCTGCTATGTATGATTGCCTGGAAAAATTGCATACTTACAGTAGTACAGCCTGGTAAAATCCCTTCCTGGTTTTGGCACCTGCTTATTGGGCTGTCCTTCAGATGCGTTTGGCAATGGGGGTATTTTGTGAAAGCAGATTGTAAGAGTGCAGGGTGACCCTCAGTTTTCTAGGAAGCAGAATAAGTTTTCTCTTTCAACTAAGAAATTCTGTGGAAGCTGTAGAGAGAGATAAAAGCAAACGCGCTCTCCGCGAGTGACCAGTTGTGCAGTTGGCTGGGATCAGCACCTCACAGGAACCAACAGCATTCCATCAGTAATGCGGGTAAGAACCCAGGAAACGAGAATCACAGCTTCCCTGGGCTCTCCTTTCAGGAGATGTGTATGGCCTTACTCTTTCTCCACCTCCAGTTCCCATCTCCCAGTCTGTGAGGAGCCCCGCTGCCGCAGCGAGCCCTGGGGAGCAGAAAGGTCTTTCCCAGCGCTGCAGCCACGGCGCGCACAAGTTCCTCGCAGAGCCCAGCTGAGCCAGGCCCTGCAGGCAGCAGCAGGAGCCTGAGAGGCAAGAACCCAACCGCAGCGCCTGAAATGGACACAGCGAGCTGTAAATGTGGGATGGACAGGCCAAAAAACGGCTTCGGGTGCCCCTCCTTGTGCATCAATGTCATTGATAGCCTGAAGACTTTGTAGGATTGTGGTAAACCACAATTTATATCTTGAAGCAGAAATGTGTTCTGGTCCCCAGTGCCTTGTATTTCGGACTGTTTAGGCTGGTTCTCTGCTACTGTATCTCCAAGGAGTCTTCAAATGTCGTTCTTAATTTTGTCTAATTCTGCGCATCTTGCTGTCAGCGATGCCAACACAATAGAGAAAGGAGGCTAAAAAAGGAGAAAAGGCATGTTGATTTTTTTTTCCTTTAAGTTCTCAAAATAAATTAAGGAGAAATATTTATCTCTATAGTATTTCAAATCCACTGTATTGCCTCATCTGTGTAAGTCTGCTTTCTCTGTTGTGTCCTATTTAGCTGTAGTAAGTCACAAGCATATTGAGGGCAAATAGTGGGTACGAATCTGACAGAAAGCTAATGAGCTCTCCTGTGATTATCAGCAAGGACTATGACTCATTAAATCTCATTTCCTGAGAAAGTCCACATGAGTAGAGGAAATTATCTGGAATAAAGGTCTAAAAACCTAATTCAATCAGATTTATAGGTGTTCTTGTTGCAACAAAATAATCAATGAAAACGGAGCAACCTTCTAACGAGAGCTTTCGGTTACTGTTCAGAGAGTGGGGTCTGTTTCCCTTTTATTCAAGATTCAGGCAAAATAGTTGCTCTTCTCCCAGAGTAACAGGTTGATATACGTTGTGAGTATTTTCACTTTGCATTTTAGTCGTCTGATACAACTGTTATAATAAATAGATATTGTGTGCAATGTGACTTCCATTCAAAACAATGCTTAAAAATGAACCTGGCTTGTCCAGTTTCTTTGGTAGGTTGCGATTGCCTTGATGCAGTGTTTTCTTGTTGGGATGCACATCTTTGTGTGGTACATTTTTGTACATTATTTAGAGAGGAAAAGCCTCTTCCCTGCTGCAGTGAAGAAAAAAACCATTGATTTTAATAAGCTTTGGCTCACCCTCTGATAGAGCAGCATTTAAAGAAGTTTTTGTTTTGACAGTTTTTGTCTTTGTGTAGAGATGTGTGGACACAACCTCCTGTTATGTTAGATATTAACACTACATGGATGTGACGAGGAAAGGGTTGGGGTGGTCTCATGGAGTGAATAGCAGAGACCCATCACTGCCTGACAGGTGAGGGACACGGGCAGCTCCTTGCATTTGTCATTCAGAGTGCGATCTGAAGGCCTCAGCAGCTGAACCAACTTCCTTCCTTACTGGATTCTTGCTGCTGGGAAGGACCTCAAACAGATTGCAGCAAGCTCTGGGTTGGAACTGTTTAAATGATCAGCTTTCTGGGATACTGTGGTATGATGATACAGCTGATCCTGCTGGCACTAAATTATCTTGGAGCAGGGAGATTAAAATAATATAACTATTTACCAAACAGAAGTGTATGGTTTAGTTTGATCTCACAAGCTTGGATCAGAAATGAGTCCAAGTTGAACATCTGGGAAATAAGAACACTGGTGCCTTTCTGAACAGTGTTATTTGCTTAATTCAAATCCACTTCTTGTGGCATGAGGATGAGGAATATTGATGTTTTATCCAGACACAGTTTGAAGAACATGACATAAAAATGAATGTAGGAGACATGCTTTTCATGTGGACACCCTAGCAACTCTATGTTAGGAATTCCATTTTTGTATGCATTTCCAGAGAATTGAGTTTTTGTTGGGGGGTTGTTTCCCTCCACTTTAGCTGTTCCCAGTTCCATCCTGTACATTACATGTCATCTGTGGGATGTGTCATTCAGGAATTAAACAAAAACCCTAGGAAAATATGCTGCTGTTTGTAACTTGAAAAAGCATTTATTAATGTGAAGATATAAGGTAGGAGCTAGAGAGAAGCAGTTGTTTATGTGCTGTGAATCACATTTTTCTGTTTGGGAAATGAAAGTTATTTGGAAGTTCTGCGTGTTTGTCAATGGAATTTGCTCCGGGACTGTTTTATAATGACAAAAGAGATCCTGTGCTATGTGCAATACAAAGATGAGAAAAATTATGAATTCTTATTCTACTGGGGAGCACAGCCAAAGAAACAAAGGAGTTAGAGAAGTGTAAATGTTCCTCTGGTAATATAATCTGAAATGATGCTTCAAAAATGCCATTTTTAACCCTGTGGTGGGAAAGACTTTGGAACACCATCAGCAAGTGAGTTTCCTTATCTAGCATGTGTGAAAGTCTGGGCCTTTATATGATATTTTAAGTTAAAAATCTGTAAAGAATGGGAAAGTCAGAGGATTATCTTGAGAGTTTTGCTGGTTTGGTGGTGAGGTTGGCTTGTTTTGGGTTTTGTTTGGTTTTGGGGGAGGGGGTTTGTTTGTTTGTTTTTTAATTGGAAATTGAAGGTTAGTATCTGAAAGGTTAAAATGATAAAGCATTACAGAGAAATGTTTCGAAGGGCTTCAGATTTATAATACTGCAGCCTGAAGGAGGCTCTTCAAAACTCCTTTTAACTATCTTGATTACATTCTGCACCTGAACTGGCATCCGGGATTGGGAGCTCAGCTTTGCATAAGGAAGTATAGGACATTTGATATGGAACGCGCTGGGATTATGGAAAGGAGTGATATTAAATCAGTAAACAACCATTCCAAGTATTTTCTTGGAAGCATATCCATATTTTAGCCTGATCTCTTTTGGGCTGTGTAGGGAATCTTGATTGTTCTGTTTGCTGGTATCTGACAACAGTGGTCAAAGATCTTGCTGGTGCTTGGGGGGTAGTGTATAATGTCATATTAGTGAACAAAAGGTTCTTGTGCTAATCCTCTGAAGGCCTCTGTTTTGGAAAAACACTGTTGAGAGCTATATTAAAGTCTAGAGAGGTTGATTGGTTGTGTGATGTGAATAACTCCATTTAATGCCAGCATCAGTTTGGAACCAGACCCCTCCAGGCTGATTCACTGCCTCATTAGAAGACAGCGAAATTCCTGCAGCATCAAGTAGTGTGTTTAGATGTGTTTTGTTTTGCAGACACTATAGTTCTGTGTGAAGTGTAGAATATTCAAAAAAGTCTGGAGAACAGTGGACTACAAGGGGACAATCCAAAGGTGTCAGAAACATAGACCAGTGTCAGCCACATGCAAGCAGAATTTCTGTCAAAGGTTAAAGAACATGTGCTGAAGGGAAAGGCCTTTGATGTATTAATAACATTGATGCATAATCAATTTATACACTATCTACAATTTACATAGACTTAGATAAGCCTGAAATCCATCAGATTGCCCTGTCAAAAGCACACACGGGGTATTTGTTCCACCTAATCCTCACCGGTCATCCAGACTCTCCAGAAGGGATAAATCAGGAGCAGAGTAACCGTGTAAGGTTACTCAATTACCATGTCAGAATTATTCTTAAGCTAAACCTGGACATCTTGCCTGTCAGTCCGTCTGCCTGTCATTTTTTCCACCTCTCATTGCACAAGAGGACTGGGTTTTTGGCAAAGTGATAATAAAATTGTAACAAAGTCCAATTTTTCAAATCAAAAGCTAGAACTCTGCTTTGGGGCTCCATTTTCTTTCTAAGAGTCTAATGAGGAGGGACAGGCAATTATTATTATTTATTTCACTAATTAGCTGGATAATCATTCACTGTAAAACTCTTCAGTGTTAGAAATATGTTCCTTGTACACTTTGTTTAACAGTTTCCTTTTTATCAGACTGAACCACTGTACGACATATATTATTAGTGGGGCAATGGGGGCCACTTGAAAAAAAAAAGGAAAAAAATAGAGGGATAATTTTTGATCTACGAAGATAATGCCACAAGAAGCAACAGTCCATAAAAACATCTCCTTTCAGTCTCTGAAGACATAATGCTTTATGATAACCATAAAACATTTTAGTGCAAAATAAATTGCTGTCCTATTCAAATCCTTAAACGTACTACAGTGGATGTCACTGAAGACATACAGCTATTTTTTCCAATACTGAGATATATTTTATCATAATTTGTAGTGTAGGTGACAACCTTGCACACATGATTGCCTTTTCTTGCTTAGTTAGCTTGCCAAGGTCAGAGTCCTTTGGCCTTTTATGGATGTAGAACTATTAGGAAATAAACAGGATAACCAAGTAGCGGAAAGACAGAACTTGTTTCCTTGACTGGTTAGTCATATACCCCTAAAGATTTCATACTGTTCTGAGTTTGTACTTATGGGAAATTATTTCTTTTTAAATGCTATAACAAACACTTCTCACTTGTAAAACACATAGGCAATTTTTCTCATTTTCTACTTTTCTTTCTAATTTTTGTTTAGTTATGTTTTCTCTTTTCTCTTCCAGCTAATGAATGGCATATTGGTTTTGGAGCTGCTGTGAGGAGGACAAGGAGTGGCAATTAATGGAAAATACTGCAGCTACAGTTCAGCCCAGAAGCCTTGAGCCAGGTAAGCACCTCAATTTTCTCATAGCTGAATTCTTCTGGTGTCATTTCACATTGTGCCACTGGTGAGGATCTTGGAACATACATTCTCAAGGAGATTCTAGAATTTCATATTCATTTTTGCATCAAAGCAGTGGAGAAGAGAGTTTATTCTGATTTTGTGTTATTTCTGCTGATGATTATGCCTATGTAGGACTGCATGGAAAGGATGTAGGAAAATGTAATAATGGTGACCTATTTAGTAAAATAATTTAGGAGATATATCCCCACCCCTTAAAAATATTTGCCTAAGCTGGTTTGTTTAGATCTGATATAAAGCGTCACAGGGAATGGAATGGAATGGAATGGAATGGAATGGAATGGAATGGAATGGAATGGAATGGAATGGAATGGAATGGAATGGAATGGAATGGAATGGAATGGAATGGAATGGAATGGAGTGGAGTGGAGTGGAATGGAAGTTGGTAAAGTCTCTATGGAGCCATAGAAATGTATAAGGTCTGGTCAGTGACATTTCTGTAAGTTTTATATTAGTGTGAAGAAATAAATGTAAAATGCATTTTATATATTTCCCTTTAAAATACACTGAAGTTTTTGAAATAGGAAATGGGTTACAACAAAACTTTACCTTCTCTCTTGAGTTGTTGGGATGAAATTGTGCCTCAAAGGGAACCAGTAGAGTCTTTAATGTAAGTAAAACTTCAGCCATGAATGTGGACTTGTTTATGTGTTGATTTGTGTGGTGATGATGTATTTAAAAATATTTGTTCCCCTGTCTTGTGGAAGACCCTTTCTTCCATAATTAGTGAACACAGGCTGCTGCATTCAATGTCTTACCAATATCCTGAAAGGATGGGTGTAAAATTGTCTGGCAGTGTGCTTCAAATGTCTGTTCCCCCAGATGAGGGATCCACCTTGAAAAGCTCAGAAATCCATAGAGATTTGATGATTTGGGAGAATATTTGAATTTTTAGGCCTGTGCAATTGTGTGAGCCAGCTCCTGTGAGACTCTTGGCAGGACAAGAATTTCCATTCTTTCTTTCACTGTTGTTAGTCATATTCATTTAAAAATGGCTTATAAAAGGTTTTTAATTATTTTCTGTGTTACCAATATGGTGAAGGTGGTGCTTTAATACAGAGTGTTAACCAGTAACTGGATAAGAGAGGGTTTTGAGCAACCTTTTGGACTCAACCATGTATTGTGGCATCTGTAAGGTATATGTCCCTTATTAGACTATTTAGGAATGTGCAATTAATATAACATGACTTTCTTGATGTCTACATAATATGATTGACAACCCATACCACAGAAAAAAACAGTTATCCAGGGAGATGGGGATATTGAGGCTTTTATTCTTTTAAAATGTTTTCCCGTTTGTTGTTCATTGCTTCTTGGCAGTTTATTTTAGATTTTGCAAATATAAAAGCAGCTGCAGTAGAAATGTTTAGCTTTTGGATTCAACAGACACATATATTTTAATCTAAATGACAATATTTAGCAACAAAATTGCTTCATTTTAACTTCACTGCGTTTCTTAATCTGTGGGAACTATAATTTAAAAATAATGAATGCAACAGGGTGAATATATGGATTCCATTAATTCCAAATACTGCTTATTTCCAGCACTTTTTAATTATTTGAATATACTTCTCAATATATTTAACTGAAGTGGAAAAATCATTCAAACCTCAGACCATTTACGATTGCTGGTGTATGTGTATCTGTAACTTTCCTTCCAAATTACTGAACTTCAGAGTAACATTTCATTTTGAGTATCTATTTTTCCTGTGTATTAGAAAGTGCTAAAATAGTTGAAAAAGAAGTTGTAAAAGACGCAGGTTTCATAAACAATGAACGTCAGAGGATGTGAATTAATAAATTGCAGGTTCTGCTGGGAAATTTTATTAAACGCTGACTCAAACCCAAGGACAGTAAGATAAGTGAGTCTGGGATGCATCTTGCACTCTTATCCTAAACCAGCGCTTTCTTGGAGAAGCAGAGATCCACAGGCTGTGAGGGTTCTTGGTCACCCAGAACCATCAACTTTGATGTCTTCTTTGCACATCCCATACGCAGGCACAGGGAGAGGTAAGGCCAGGTCTCACATTCTGAACATTTTTGTTACCTGCATTGTGGATCTGGCACGAAACTTTGTCTTCTTCTCCTAGAATGCGTTCTCTTCTGATGGCTGAGGCTACACATTGAGTTCCTTCCTTGTTAACTATTTTATTTACAACATTTCCTACTAGCATGGGCTGGAGACAGAAATCATAAGCCTGTTTATGTCATGAGGCTTCTGTGGGTGCTGGACACTGAAAAAGTGGGTGGCAAAAACTGGGTAATCTCTCCCATGTTTTCATGACTGTACCCAACACCTCTTACCAAGGAGCTGCATGTGGCTCAAAGCTACATTGTGTTCTGGTGGCAGGACTGATGTGGTGTGCATTTTGGAGCAGTGTCTGCACCTTACCTGCCTTACAGCTTGAAACTGAGCATGGGGACTGTGACAGCAAGAAAACCCAATTTTTATTATTTTATTGTATTTTATTGTATTTTATTGTATTTTATTGTATTTTATTGTATTTTATTTTATTTTATTCTTGTGCACTTGTGTTCAAATAGACCTGGGCCCTCCTGAAGAACTAGTTTAGACATTACAATGTGTTGGTTAATAAGCATTTGGGCAAATAAACCCTATTTCCCTTGCTGCTTTATCAGAAAAAACTGAAACAAAAATATCTACTTGATTGCTGTTGATTCTGGTCAGCAGCTGGGTTTGCAGCATGAATACAAGCTGTCTATTCTTAGGCTATGATTCCTTGGTAGAAATCAAAATACCAATTAGAGTAAACTCTTATGGCATATATTGGTTTTTCATGAGACCAAAATGAATGAAGTTTTTCAGGGTCTCAGGGCAGCCTGACACTGAGTGTAGCAGGCACTTTGTATCTGTTTAGCCATCCATTTAGCCAGCTTGCTCACATTTTTGCTGCCACAGCTGCAGCTGGTGAGAGAAACAAGCCTTAGGCCAAAGTCTTCTTGTTTAAGGAGATGTGTGGTAGGGGTTTTTTGCTGCTCTGCCATCTGAGCAAATTCTGTCAGCAAGGGAAGGGTAATGAGAGCTGGGAAAAGAGACGTTACCTGGTGCATTTGTTTCAAGAGCTTTACCCTATAACTGACAGGGCTTTACTGTTGAATTCCTTCATTGACTTCAAGGTTAGTTTTCCCATTTTTTTCAAGGTGCTGCGCACTCTGCATTCCTTTAAAACTGGCACACATGCTCTGGCTTTTCTCGCTTCATGTCTCAAGCTGACACACCAGCTCTTCTTGTCTTTGTGCTGACTTCTCCGTACCTGTGATAGTTTGGGGTTCTTTTCCTCCTGTGTGCCAGATCATTAGTTTCCCTCCACTGAAGTCCTTCTGATATCAAATCCTGTTTTGCAAGGGCACTTGGAGTTAATCTCTCACAGGAGCTCTACTCCAAGAGAAGAATGTGCTTGTGATTAAGCTTTTTAATTCCCTGTTTGTTAGTATTTTATTCCAGAACTATGTCTCCCTGTGGTTGCAAGTCCATGATTTATCTCTAAACAAATGCCAGCTGCTGCTGACAGTCAGCAAGGGACCAACTGACCACAGTGGACCAAGTACCAAAGTCTTTGCTCAGTTTCCATTCCAGGTACTATTAAAATTTCACAATTTGGAGTTTAAACAGGCAAATAAACCATGAAGAAGCTGGCTTGTGTACATTAAGAAACCCTTCATGGTGGGCACTGATTCATGCAGAGGCTATCTGACCAAAATGACTTCCCATGGGGAAAGAGTAATCACTAATTAATTGCCCCTGGTGGGCCACAGCTTTTCCTTTTATGTTCTGCCAGCTGCACTACAGGCAATGGGCATGTAGGGTACACCGTGTGGTTCTCTTTTCTGAGAGGTGCCAGACTCTAAGATGATAAGAAGAATGCAGTAGCTCAAATAAATCACAGAATTACAGACTGGCCTGGGCTGGAAGGGACATAAGAGGTCATCTAGGTGCACCCCCTGCCATAGGCAGGGGCACCTTCCCAGGTTGCTCCAAGCCCCACCCAAGCTGCCCTTGAACACTGCCAGGGATGGGGCACCCACAGCTTCTCTGGGCAACCTGTGCCAGGGCCTCACCACTCTCACAGGGAATAACTTCCTCCCTGTATCTAATTCCCTATACCTGTGTCAGTTTGAAGCCATTTCTCTCTTATCCTGTCACTCCACGCCCTGGTAAATAGTCTCTCTCTGTCTTTCTGTAGGTTCTCTGCAGGTCCTGCAGTTGGGTCACCCCAAAATGTGAAGCTGTGCTCAAAAGGTTCCACCTGTGTTCAGTTGACAAAGCCAGGAGCTCCAGGGATTTACTCACATTGTCTTAATTGGACACCCAGTAATCACTCCAGTTGGAGATTATATATGTGAAATTAGAGGCACTGGCACTGTCAGGAGCTTGTGTAGGTATAAGAATTGTTCATTCTATGAAATCCCCTTACTTCATAGAAGTTAGAGTTGCTAAAAGCTGCAGGCCAGCTACTGAGATTTTTGCCTTCTGAATGTCTTCAGAACATTCCAGCCAATTTACAGGCAACTGCATGGTTACTTGCAGGCTCAGGGCCTCAAAGCTGAGGAACCCACTAAATAAGAAATGTATATAACTAAATATAGCACCTCTACTTAATCATTTCATTCCCTTCCACCTGCTTCCAAAGAACAAAGTTTCAGGCAAAAATCCCTCATGTCAAGTTTCATCTCTCTTACCATATTTCTGAGTGAATTGCTGCTCCCCACTGCCCCTCCCAACAGGAGTTCACAGAAGTGCAGCAAGACCTTATTATTCTGTTTATGATAGGATGGTCTATTCCAGTACGATGCAGTCCGTAGTAAATCCATCTACAGAATTAATTCTGGGCTTGTGAGGAAGAGATGCAAGTAAAAGCTGTAATGATTTACAGTTTGAAGATGCAGCTGATATGAAAATAAACATTGAATCAGTTTCTTCTATATGTCTTAGTTCCATTAGAATAATGACAGTAGGTGGCATTTTTCACATTTTAATTGGTGTTTTGCTGATTTTATCAGAATTTCTGCTGATCAAAGCAAATTGGCTATTTATTTATTTTGCAGTGATGCTAACTAATCAGTGGAAGTTTAATGTACTGTAATGAATTTTAAATATCCTCCTAGTCATTACAAGTGTGTGAATCTAGACTCTTTCTCGTAACAGTTTGAATAATTAATTACTTGAATAGCAAAAAAAGGTAGCGTTTAATATAATAACATTTTCTTTGAAATATTTCACTGCATGTTTTATAGTAGCATCTCAAATTAGCAAAGGATAATTCTGACCAATGTATCACCCCTGCACAAACACAGCTCACTTAACCTAATTCTGACTACATTGGGTTAGACTGATAGTAAATACCTTAACTACTAGTTTATTTCAGTAGCTTGTTAAATGGTGGGTTTTATATTATTTGTACTTCAATGTCTTTGTTTTAGTTGGTTTCTTTTATGTTATTTATCTATACAGGTTCTTAAAAAAACAGTGACACGCTTCATGTCACTGTATTGTTTCCTACTAATCATGGCATGCCATAAATTTTCCTCATGTGTATAAAAGAAAAAGAGAAGTTTAAAAGAAAAAGAGTAGTAGAAAAATTCATGTCGTTGGTTAACTTCTGGATGCAATTCTTCACATATCCTCTTGTCCAGGAAAGAATTTCAGCATTCATTCAGATGTTCAGGGCTAGAGATGTTCCCTGAATTAAAATGTTAATCTTCGAGGACTTAATGCCAAGCTGAAAAGAATTTGGTTTCAGTTTACGTTCTTTTCCTGCACCTCTCCAATCAGGTCCTGGCACACTTTTTGACACTACGTGCGTTTCCATGCTTTGCTCAGAACGACACTGCATTCCAATAGCTTGGAAACTGCCTGTGAGGTGTGAGAGGAGTGCCTGGGATTTCATGTGTTTGTATTTCTGGATTTTAGCTGAGGCAAGGCAAACAAACAAAAGAACCCTCCTTATTCTTCCCGTTGTGCTGAGAGTTAGTCCAGTTCTGCACTCAAAAGAGGCATATTCAGTTCTCAGAGTGCTTGGGGCTTGCAAGGGACTTGTCATTTTAGCTTCAGCGCATATGTTCTTCTGATATGCCCTTATTCAGTGGGATGTGTGGAATGACGTGGATGAGTTCCTCAGCAGGTGATAGGGAGCTCATCCTTCGGACCCACGACAGGTGACTTTTTGTGCCTGTGCAAGGAAAATAAAGTGCAAAAAATCAAGCCAAGAAAAGCTGTTTTACACTGCCACTACAAGGCATGAACCCTGTGAGGGGTCTTTAAGAGAGAACAAAATTGGGGTTATTGTAAAATGAGAGAATCAGTAGGAGATTTGGGCTACTCAAAAGAAATATTTTACTATTTATTAGAAACTCTGTCACTGTTGGACACGAAATCAGACTACACGACGCCAGAGTTTGCCAGAAGGCTGAAACTGAGTTTATTAACAATTTTACCTCTTTATATAGCAGGTCACTAGAGCTAAACTGATTGGTGTTAGCAGTAACACCCATTCAATCACATTGGCCAGCAGAGAGAGACATCAAATTGCCTCCACCTCCAAAGAGGAATGAAAACAAGATAGGATTAGCAAAAACATCTTCTGTTGTATACAGAAAATTCCATGAGAACTGAGTTTTAGAAATCAAACCATCTTAGGCTGAAAAACCAGGGCTACAGCACTCTTCAAAGCCATGGGAATCTTGCATCTAAATCTCTAGATGAGATGTAGATCCTGCTCATAAGGAGTAGGGGGGTTTCTTACATGTCTGTTTGGATCATTTTGAGTGTCCAAATAAGAGATTTAAACCTTCTTTGAGAACATCTAAATGTGAAACTGTAGAATGATTTCAAAGTGCAAAGTGTAAATACTTAAATTTCAGCTAAAGTAAAAATTCTCTTAAGGCTTATTTTATTTAGTTTTTAAATGTTGGCCTCTCAGAAGTATGTGGATGCAATTCATGAATTTTGAGGGGGTTTTTGCAATGATGTTTTAATAAACAGTAATGTTTGAATAAAGCAAATTATAAAGTAATGAGTTGGCTACTATGTCAGTGGTTCAATTCTGAACTTGCTTGTTAAAATTCATCTTGCACTGTCTCTAGCTGTAAAATAAAGACAATTTAAAATGAGGAGCGAAACAGTGTTAGTGCAACAGAAAGCATCCAGGCTCATACAGAATTCATCTCTTCACTAAGACACTGCCAAGAGAGTGCGCCTAATTCCAGTAAGATTTAGGTCTAGGTTGAGAAATAAATTTGGTAGGTCTGCAACTCTTCTGGATTTGAATGAAATGACACAAAAGGGAATTAGAACATAAACATCAGATTAGCTTAGAGGCACATCGTTCCTCTCTGTCTCTGGCCATTCAAGACCTTTAGACAGTCACGGCTGGCCTTTCAGGGCGCCTGGGGAGGGTCTCCGTGCCCAGCCGGAGGTGTGCAGCCCCTGGCTGAGCCCCAGAGGTGCCGTGCCTGGCGCCCGAGTCTGCTCTCTGGGGGGACAGGGACAAGCTCCCACGGGTGGGCTTGTTCTGCGCCACCTTGGTCTGAGGGACAAGGGCCTTTCCCACGCTTGCTGCAACAATGACACAAAACCAGCAGAGCTTCTGCCATCGCAAAAAAACAATGGACAGGTGAGTATGTGTACAATGCTTTGATTATTATTTACTTCCAGAATACGTGGAGTTTTACCTTTGCTACTTCAGCAAAATGGATATAATACTCCCAAAACAATGCTAATAAAAAGGTTACCTGAGGGCATTATACAAAAAGCCTTACAAATTAAAGGAAGAACATTGCTATATTGTGTTTTTATTTGTTGTCTGCTGCTTCTTTTAGCACCTTTAACATGTAAAAAAGACAGAGCTGCAATTTGTGGAATGAGATTGATTTTGTACCAAAATTTTTCCTTACTTATCAGTAGCTATGCTGGAATCATCTGGTCTGTTGGGGTTTGGTAGCTTGAGGAATTAATGAATATTCATTCCTTTTCCCTGGGTACAAAGTAAAATAACTAGTAATTAGTATAATATTTAATACTCCTATTCAAAATAAATAAATCTTTTGTGAAAAAAATCTAATTATTATAATGTAGCAACTTCTGCGTGTGTAACTGGAATTGGATGTGCTGTTTTGAAAATGCTTTTAAGCCCTCATTTACATGTTTCCAGATCAGTTAATTATTCCCCTTGTATGCATAAAACAGAACTCTGGATTGTACTTGCATATATTATTCATTTTGCTATCTATCTTCTAAGTTTAGCTGATTCTAATATTTTAATTTTACATTATTATTATACCAGTGATATTTGTCTTCTGATATAAAAATTATTCTTGTCTGCACTTAGTTTTATGCTCATTTTTAAATGCACTGGCTTACATGGTAGTAAGTGTAACTGTTACAACTCAGGGTTTGTGTTTTGCTTATCGTTCCACATTAGTCACATCGGGTGTTTCCGTGGAAGGGAACAGTCTCACATGGGGACCTTGGCTTCTGTCCATGAGGTCATCAGCCAGAGGAAAATGGAACTGATAAAGTGAAGGGCAGGAGCCTTGAATCTGGTCACCAGAGTCAGAGCTTGGGAGCTGCTCTAATAAGGCCTGACTCAAAGCTTGCTGGAAGCTGCAGGAGGAGTTGTGGTAGCTTTTAATAAGGCCTTTCATGTTTATCTCAACAGTAGTTGCTGAATTTAGTATTTCCCTGGTATCCATTTAGGTTGCCATTGCCACGGTCTCTAGATCAAGGCCATTCCTGGCTATGGAAGTGTGAGTGGGGGGATGTTGGACACCAGAGAGCCCACTGGAGCTGTACAGGTCCCTTGTGGGAGTGTCCAGGCCAGCCCGGCTCGTGTGCACCACCGCCCGGGGCTGCTCCTGTCCTTCAGAAAGACACCAAGTGGGGCAATCTCTGTGTCAGCGTGTGGAAGTCCGTGTGGTGGTCATACAGGTGCACAGCTTGGAAATCATTGGTGCCTTCTGACCTAACTAATTAGTACCTTCCTATTCCATTTAGTATTAATTTCCTTCCCCCAAGAGGGAAATCTCAAAGGGGCAGGACAGGCTGTCGCTGTGTGCCAGGAGATGAGCCCTGTGTGCTCTGACTGCTGCCGTGGTGCCTCTTGGTGTGACAGATGGAAGCTGAGGCTTCTGCCATCTGCATCCCGATCTTGATGAGATAATAAACAGAAATAGCTTCTTACTAATGTAAATTTTTCCCTGATTTGTTTTATGTGTCTCTTATATCTCAGAAAGAAACTTGAGCAAAACGTGTAGACCTGAAGGGTTTTACTAACCCTGTTGTGTCACGTATTTGTCTTTCTTTTTGGGGGTGCATTAGAATTTTCAGTGAGCTTTGGGTAGGTGGCAGGGCTTTGGCCAGAGCTAAAAGCCACGGAGCATGAGAAACTGTGAGGTACTGAGTGCTCCTATTGAATAAAAGTTTAAGGTTAAGGATGTCTGAAAGGATGACATAAAATATGTGCAGGATTTAGGAAGGACTGCATAATGCAGAGTGGTAAATGCCAGGGAGGACTTCAGAAGCACAGACAAGTAGCTGGTTTATATGAGATTGAGATTAAGATACCACAGAATTTTATAGACACCCACAGAGAAAAGGTTTAAAGGATGCTGACCAAATAGGAAATTGTATTACATAGACGTGGAAGAAACAGGTTTGTCACCCAGATGATTTTTGCTGGCTCACAAGGCATTACTCTCTTTTCTAAGCTTTTTCTGAGAACACAGAAGGAAAACTGGTGGAGCCATGATTAGCAAAATGTAGGTTAGGTTTTTGCTCCGTATCTCACACTCAGGAAGCCCCATTAAAAGCCTGTGACCAAGCTCACCAAGTCAAACCCTGGATGCTAACTTCACTTACCTGTATGACAGGTAGTGCTGGCTTTATATCAGCATGAATATTATGGCAGTATTTATTTTTCTACAAGATCCTGACTATTTTCAGGGCCCAGAACATATGTTTGCCTTTTAGTAGGTTTTTTCCTCTTATTCTAACATGATGCATTTATTTAAGATGCGTTTTTCAAACTTTGATTTGAAGAGCAAATGACTAATTTACCCGGGGGTCTAGTCAGTTTTTCAGATGTTAATGAAATTGTTTTTCACCTTTATGAATTGAATTAATAGGCTTATTCCCATTATAGAGATTACTAGTTGAGGTACAGTGTTAAAAAGTAATCTCTAAATTTGTGTGCAACATTTTTTCTAGATGCAACATTTCTTATCCTCTTAGCATTAAATACCATGTTTGTATTCAGACACAATGCCTATTGATTTGGGGCACAAATTAAGATTTCATCAAATAAGATTCTGAGATATCAAATCACAAACCTAGAAATCCATGATCTAGAAGGATGTGCTATGAAAAAGTTTCAAAGTTTGGTTCAATCTTACTTTGATAAGGAATTCAGTGGTGCTTTGGGATAGATTCCCAGTGCTAAACAACCTCTGAAGGTTTGTAAGCCTGAAAGCACCATATTTATACGTCCTCTCTGATTTTACTTCTTTCTCTAGTGGCATCCTGGTAACAGAAATACTTTCAGCCTGCTCCACCCTGGTCCTACTGTCTTCTGCTTGTCATGTTTGTGCCCATGACCCGGGACTGTGCTGACTGTGGTACCACTGCAGCTGATGTGGGAGCAAATTGTGTCCCTGTGGTGGGAGGCAGTGCCGCCAGAGCAGGGCAGAGCAGTGCTAATGTTTGAGCAACCTTGGGTTCTGTGACATGGCTGTGGGATGGTGAGAATTCTGGTCATTTCTTTTGCCCACTTCTTGTGGATTGCTGCCTGCTTTCTGGCCCCTCTGGCCTGTCCCTGTCCCATCTCACTGCCTCCTTAGCTCCTTTTGCCCCAGTTTCATTTCTTGTCTGTCCCGTCCCAAGGCTTCCTCCTCATCTTTCACCCACAAGGTGAACTCCACTCATGTACATTCCAGTCAAGTGGGGTGAGTGCAGGTTCACAGCATTATTGCATTTGCTCGGGCACTCCTGTGGAATTTTCTGTCGTGTGGATCTTCCTCTTTGTTTTCCATGTTCAGTTTTTCTACCCTTAGAGAAAGTCTGTGCAGGCCTCTGCTCTCAGAGCCATGTGTCAGGCTTTGCCAGAGGCTGGCAGATCTTACAGACTTTTGCTGTTGGCTCATGGTTTTGAGGCTTTCACATCAACTGCCATGACTTTGTTTTTAAGTGAAATAGTAAATTGAAAAGAAGGAGCATGAAGGATGTGCCAGCCTGCTGTTTTTCATGTGCTGGCCCAGGGTCTTGCCTGCATACAAGGAGCTAAAGAATTGCAGGGGGGTAAGACAGGCTTATTCATAACAGTGAAATTGAGAAACCCTTTCTGTTTCTTTTCAGTGCTGAAACGACTGAAGGCCAGTTCTCATGTGAATAGTTTGAAACTCTTTGGTTTAGTTGTATTGCACCGTACATTTTGCTTCGGGTGCTGTGAAGTTTTATATCAGTAAGTTGTAACTGAACTGAAGGCAATAATATTCTAGATATTACTAAAAAATTAAGATTTTCTGGACAGGATTGTCAAAACACTGTTATTCTTATTTAGAATCTGTAAGTAGGTGATTCTTGGTAATTTGTTTTGCATTGTTTCACTTTGCTTTTTCTTAATAATTCCTTTTAAAATGTGCATTGAAGTATATTCATGTAAAAAGTATAAAGACTTTAAAAACTAACACAGGCTCTTGGGGCAGAAACATTCCTTATCAGTTTTGTACCCTTTATGCATATTTACAATGCTGCAGGAAGAATCACTAATGGTAATACTATAAATTGTTTTCTAATAAAGTTATATAGAAAGGTTGTACCAGGAAAGCTGAAAAGACAGGAGCAACAAAAACGAACAGGCTTAGAAGGTGATGTTATAAAACCCTTCTACAGAGCATTTTATTGAGTGGAAGGTAAGAGAATTTATTGTGTTGCTTCCAGGTAGGATAGAACTATATTTAGGGACAAAGAGATTTTGACTTCTAACATGTAAGTTCCTCCAGTTGTCCCTCAGCTCAGCTCTGTCTCTGCCTCTGTTGTGTCAGAGGTATCATGGTAAATTAAAAAGATGTGATTAAGCTGTGTTTGTGTTCATCATCTCTAAGAAGTTATTAAACACTGTATCACTGAAGTTAAAAGTCAGCAGACTCTTTTTATCCCTCTTGTGCCATAACCTTGACTACAGCACCAGGTCCTTGTTCCTCTCAGGACTTAGCAGTTCCAGCTCCCCCAGAATCATAGAATGGTTTGGGTTGGAAGGAACCTCATAGATCCTGTCTTTCCAACCCCCTGCCATGGGCAGGGACACCTTCTACTAGACAAGGTTGCTCCAGTGCGCTTGGACATTTGTTCTGCAACCCGGCCTCAGACACTTCTGGGGATGGGGCAGCCACAACTGCTCTGGGCCCCACGCTTGAAGCCCTTTTAGACACTGAAAGGGGCTCTAAGGTCTCAGAGCCTTTTCTTCAGGCTAAACAGCCCCAGCTCGCTCACCCTGTCTTTGCAGCAGGGCTGCTCCAGCTCTTGGATCACCTTCATGGGCTCCTCCAGAGGGTCCAGTGCTCATCCTTGCCGTGCTGAGTGTCCCAGGGCGGGGTGCAGCACTGCAGCTGCGGCCTGACAAGGGCCACAAGGGGATGGAGCAGAAGGAACCATGCCCCGCTTGACCTGCTGGCCACGCTTCCAGTGCTCGTCCTTGCCGTGCTGAGTGTCCCAGGGCGGGGTGCAGCACTGCAGCTGCGGCCTGACAAGGGCCACAAGGGGATGGAGCAGAAGGAACCATGCCCCGCTTGACCTGCTGGCCACGCTCCTTTGGATGCAGCCCAGGACATGGCTGATTTCTTGGCGCTGCTGGGTCAAGGTTCTCATCCACCAACACCTCGGAGTCCTTCTTGGGGCTGCTCTCCCTCCGTTCCCTGTTCGTGCTCAGGACTGCCCTGACCAGGCCCAGGCCCTTGCACTGGCCATGGCTGAGCTTGATGAGCTTTGCAGAGGTCACCTCTCACTGGTATTCAAACCTTCTTCACCAGCTGACCTGATTCACTGGGTTTTTTTCTTCTTGTGAGTGAGAAATTGCAGTAAATAATTAGGTAAGAAAGAAATAATTTATTCTGCTGATATTTTGGCATGTGTACCATTTCTCATTTTAACAACATAATTAGACTGGGTTTCGCAAAATGTATTGTTGAGATGAATATATTTATTTTAAATGCTTCCATTTTATTAAACTTATATTTTGAAAGGGAACGTTTCTGTGAAAATCACACTAAATGCAATATTTTTTATAACTGCCTTGCATTTGTCATGTATATCTGTTTTTCACAGAAGCATGCCAAGTTTTATCAGTAAATTTCTGTTAAAAAAATGTTAGCAGAGACAATTGCATAGCATTTTACATAGGAAGCCCATTGCAGTCTTCATGGAATTGTACCTCCTTCCTTTTGGAGAGGAAAAATTTTTTAAAAATACAGAACAAAACAAAACATTTGAGATTAAGAATTTTTTTTAAGTTTCTACATTCTCTGTGGCCTTTTAGGGGAAGATGCACCTAAGAAACAAGTAACCATGCAATGCAAAATATCAAGCATTCTTTGAGCTTCCAATATTCCAGAAAGCTTCTCTGGAATAGGAACAGGAACTATTCCTAATAGGAACTATTTGCTATTTGCACTTGTGTCAAAAGACTGGTGTTTCTTCTGCACTTGCTTGTGGTGTATTTTTTCAGCACTTTATTTCCAGATGAGCCCAAGGGGTCTTGAGGTACCTATTCCTTTGTATTAAAGTAGCCAGTTCTTTGAAAAATCAGTTTGAGGTGAGTGCCTTTACATCTCCAGAGAATTCTGGTGGAACTTCCCTGATATACTTTGGGTGGCATATTAAATTAAATTGAAATTCATGTCCCGTTGGAATATGTCAACTATTAGGTCATCTGTGAATGTTTTAACATCAGTGAAGCCACATATTTCTGACTTCTGCTTCTATGAATCCAAACCTTTCACACCAGGGAATTAGCAGCGCTGTCTGAGTTTGTTCCATAAAAACAGCTCAGGTGTTCAGTTATGTAGAGAGGAAAAGCCTCTGGGAGTCATTTTGCTGCTGGGCATGATTGCAAACCTTTCCCTTTTCCTTCCAAACACCCACTAGTCAGGTAAGTGAGATGTGCTATTATTGATCTGCAGAGGTACCACTGGGCTAGTCACTTGTCATACAAAATGTGTCAAAATTTGCACATCAATTGCAGTAGTTACTTCAAAAATCACACTTCTCTATGAAAATAAAACAGAAAATCACACGCCACTTAAACACCTCAGCAATAATCCGCTTGCTTCAGGCACCTGAGCTGTAATAAATGTTGGCATTTTCACTCCAAACCTTTTATTTTTTGGAGAAATTTTAAAAAGCACTGTCAATTCATGCCATTTTGAAACAACCATAGTGTGCATGAATGGGACAGAAAGCTGCAATTAGGTCTGTCAGCTGCCCAGGGTTTGCTTTCTTCTTGCACTTGCCATCCTCCTTCTCTTCCCTGCTCTGTTACTGGCATTCTGCAGGATACACTGAGGTGTTTTCTCAGCTGCACACATTAAATTCTTCTAGAATACTGCTTTGGCATGAACGTGTTGTGTCCCACTACATGCCCAAATCCAAATCAGTATATGAATTTTTCTTGTTGTTTGGAGATAAATAAAAGAAATCAGTAATGTAACTGGTCCTATTGAAATTCACTGTTCAGCAATATGAATCTCAGAGTGAAGTCACCCCACTTTCCTTCCTGAGAATTTCGAGGTGAAACATCTTGCTCTAAAGATGTCTATATTTTTTTTTACCATCTAAAATTGAGTTAGTGGGACATGGTAAATTTCACTGGAAAGAGAACTTCATTTAAATTCTTAAATAGAATAAGTTTTATATTATTTCTTTTTTTTTCTAAGATATTGGGTGACCTTAAAAATATTCAAATATTTTGTATTTATTTTAGATCAATATTTCATCACTGCCATAAAAATACTTCTTTTTTTAAAATTTATAATTACCAGCTTTCCAGGGTTTCCGATATTTCTCAGAGGAACTATTTTGGCTACTAGGTAGCTGGAATACTAGATAAAGCAGAAAATGTAAGTGAAATATTAGCACAGAAAAGTATAGTTGATATGCACCTAACAAATCAAAAGGAAGGCTCTTGAGTCTTACTGTAATTAGAGATCAGTGAAGAGGTTGTTTTATTAGCAATGCAGATTCTCTTGAAATAACTCATTTTGTTCTACATTTATTGAAGCTAATCCTACTGACAAATGTTTTGAATGCAGTGCTGGCCCAAGCTGTAGAGAAGCCTTGCTGACTGCAGTAGACGGGTTGTTGCATTTGTGAAAAGCAAAAGATTTCCACCGAGATGGCACCGCTGAGTTACAGGAGTGGAAGTGCAGGGTGAGGATGGAGGATGCATCCTGCCTGGAGAAGAGAGCTTCCCCAGGGCTTACGGACTCTGCTGTTCCCATCCTCTGAGCTCAGCCAGGGACTTTGCACCGCTGGGCAGCTGCAGGACAGAATTCTCCTTTCCTTTTCCTTTCCTTTTCCTTTCCTTTTCCTTTCCTTTTCCTTTCCTTTTCCTTTCCTTTTCCTTTCCTTTCCTTTCCTTTCCTTCCCTCCCTCCCTCCCTCTCTCCCCTCTCCGGGGTTTTTTGTTTATTTTTTTTCTGCTTAAAAGAAGCCAGTAAAGTCTGCCTAGGTGTGGTCCCCTCTTTCGCTTGTCATGCTTCTGAACTTTGGCAGAGGTGCTTTATAGATGCTTGGAGGAAGTGAAAAGGAAATAGGATGCTCAAATGCTCCAAGCTGTGTGCTCAGACATAACTGTGAGACTAAATTGTCCGTGTGGAACTGCAGTAATTTCATGGGAAATTGTCTGCTAAACAATTTTCAAAATTTGGGTCTGTACCAAGCAATTCATATGGTAAATCCCTTTGGGCTTTCACCTTAATATATTTAGCCAGCTTAATGTTTCAACAATTCTTTTATTAAGTGAAAAAAATTCTTGTCTGTTCATGGGATTGTACAGCCTGTACTTTCTGAATGCAGAGCTCTAGGTGTCAGCAGGTATTCCCTCAAGCGGGCTTGATTCATGGGATCAGGGACTGACCTTGGAAGAGCATCAGAAAATACCAATTATTGCCACAATTTTTCTCACAAAATATACAGTAGCACACAGTAGTTTTCTATCACAGCTCTGTAATATAATTCTTTACTTGTCCCGTTCACTTGGGAACCATGGAAACTCATTTTCTATTTAATATCTTAGTAGGTGTGGCTGTCCTGCTGTCTTGGGACAGAGAAATTCCCATTTTAGTTTGTCCATGCTAAAATACCATCTGATTGCATCGTACTAAATATAGAGAGTAAAACGAGCAGGACTCCCTTACTGAGTGCATGGAGGTAAGGCCTCTGTTACTATTCTCTGTTTATCTCAACACACTCACACCACCCAGACTCTCCAAAAAGTGCCTGTTAAATCTTCTTTTTCTGAGTGACAACTTTCACTGAGTGATACAACCTGCCTCCCAAGAACTCTGAGTGGGACAGTCCCAGTGCTTTGCCTCTCGACTACCGGCACAGTTCTATGCTGCAGAGGAGCCCATGCATGGACCTGGCTGTGCAGGGAGAGAGAACTCGGACATCCCGATCTTGTGCTGGTGGAGGATGAGTTTGTTGTGGAAATGATGCCGTTACAGAACTTACTGGGAAGGGGGATGGCTGCCGTTTTGTGGCTGGTGTGCCCCGCACTGGCTGACTGAACCACAAATGAAATGCCACCTGGGCAGGCCCATACTGCATTCCAGTTGTTCCCTTTTCTGGTCTGGTTATTATCTGCTCTTGAAGCTGAATTATGAGGCCCGGTGTGCTTGTAAGAATCTGATCTTCTCAACATTCTTTTTCAGTCTTTTGGTTGCTTGGCTGACCTTGTTTTTATGTTAGTGGGGTTATTGATGGGAGTAGCCAATGAAATGGGTAGTGAACATGGGAAGCATTTTCAGAATGAGTTATTAAATTCCTGCCAGAGATTGCATTTATTATAATTATCACAAAACTGTTATGTGGCCCCATAAACTTGCATGGTGATTTATAAACTTAGGCTTAAATTTTGCTAATGCATCTATGCGATTTTTTTTTACTCCTATGAAGGAAGTTATACCTATGCTTTCTTTAGATAGGGTTGGTTTCTATATTCAGAAGGTATTTATTTAAACTGAAATGTGGCTCTGGAAATAAATCCCAAACTAGCTTGCTTACATTTCTAAAGTCTCAGTGAAATTTACTTGCAAAAAATAGTATCGATCTAATGTACTTGTCGAGACAGCCACGATGCTCAGAGTGCTTCAGTAAAACTTCAGAAGGCTTTCAGTATCAGCACCTCGTTATCGAGAAGTCTTTCATACTTTTTCTCTGTTGCAATCCCTGGGCAGCTCCACACAGCTCTAGCTCTTTTCTCCCCTTCCTTTCTTGCCTTCTGCAGTTCTAGCTCACTCCTTCCAGTCCCTAGCACGGCTAGGGACTAAGCCTAACCCTGTCCTAGCACCTCTGTTCCCTTGCACGGCCTCCTATCCCTCCCTCCTCACGGCGCAGCCAGCAGACTCCAACTCGCTCTTTATCACACCCATGGCAAGGCTGTTCCCACTCTTGGATAGTTGACAGAGCTCCAATATATCAAGGGCAGGATCATCTTCAGCGCCATCTCTGTCTCCCCACAGTCTGTCTCTCCACAGTCTAATCCTGCAGGGTTCTGAGTCTTTTTCATGCTTTCAATATCACAGGAAAAACGAGATCGTCATCATATTGCACAGTGGATTGTAAAGCAAGAAATACAAAACTGGGCCTACAGAAAATTGCTTTCCTGTTTTCTTAGCATGTTAGCCAGCAGCAATAGCAACAGAAGGTCTTTACCTTGTAGTGGCAGATGGTTGGATGCTACATCTCTGTATTGTTTAAAATTCTTGCAGCTCTTCCTGCTTCTAGAGTTCATCTAGAAAAGCTCTTAGTAGCCTCATTTGATTGTATTTTAGATCCTGATTCAATTTGATTTACAGTTACAGTTTTATTTCTTCAATAGATTAGATTTTATGTTCTTAAATCCTTGAGTTTGCAGATCTGTTTGCTCAAGGGCAGGACCTGTGCTGGAGATGGAGGAGGCTGAGTGACGGTGACTCTCAGGTGTCCAAGCTGCCTGTGCCCAGCTGAGAGTCTCAGCGCAGTGAGGAAATTGGGTTAACAGGAGGCGAGCGCCTCATTAGCTGCTCTCCTCCCACCGTGAAACACAGGCAGCCCTGGTTTTGGCAAAGGCACCGATTGCTGAGTGAGTTACCCAGCACTGCTCCTTATCAGCACACCAGCCAGTCAAGGGCCTGAGGTGCAAACAACGTTCTAAGAACTGGTGTAGAGCCTCTGTCCTGTCTGCGCCCAGCACCAAGTGTCTGAGGTAAGACAGTGTTTGAAATATGCTTGAGTCATCCCCAGACTGGGTTAAATGTCAGACATCAAAACAGGAATCACATTCCACAGCCCGATGTTAGCAAGGAAGATCCTTCCCAACAGACTAAAAGCAGAGCAGGGTAAAAGGAGACCATTTGAAGTTAGAACTTTGAACAAGCTGACCTGAACCAAGTTCACTTTTCTTGCAAGGGCACTTTTACCTTCAGGGGTAAGCATAAACTGCTGACTGTTTTCTGAATGAGGATAAAACGCTCTCGGTTTTTCAGTTTATTACAGTTTGAGGAGCACAATAAGTTGCCTAGAATGGTTTTGACTACACCCTGCCAAAATAATTTGTGTCTTCTGAGAAGGATATGGTTTTATTCAACTTATTTTCCCAACTCTACTTGAAAAGATTGTTTATATTTATGGGAGGCTCTGCTTAAATCATACAAGGAGAATATTCAGGAAAATAGCTACATAAATCTTAGGAAATGCAAAACTAACAGACATATGAAGGATTTGTATTTAGAAAAAAATCTCCCAGTGGGTTGTTCTCAGCAGAAAATGAAAAGGTCTTTTTTGCATTCAGTTGAACTATTAGTGTATTTTTTGCTGATATAAGCAGTTGTACAGGTACGACCACTGTCACAGTCCCAGATCTCAGTGCTGCAAATTAGCAAGGTTTTAACTTTGCTCCAAATATCATGCTAGCTCATTTTCATTATGAAAAAGGTGGGGGGAGGAGAATGGGACAAAGTACCTATTGGCAAAGCACATTATAATTGTTTAAGCAGGCCCCACAAGTCATGCATTTCAATTATTTGTTCAAAGCTGTCTGCAATTAGGAGTTGCAAACAAGGTTTTTGAATGCAAAGTCAGACAATTAAAATGTTTCATGAGTGCTTTAGAGAGAGAAGTTCTGAATTAGCACTTTGAATACTCAAGACCTCTTGTTTCCTAATCTCCTTTCCCTTTTACCCTGTGGAGGAGAGAATGTATATTTTTCCCAGGTTTTTTCTCTTTAAGCCAGGCTGATCCTAGGAAAGATTGAATCATCCTGGTCTTTGACTTGTACATTTGAATGTCTTTTGCTCCTTTAGAGATCATCCTTTTTGCCTCATAATGGTCCAGGTGCAAAAAAATTACTTTCCCCAGGTCTGGCTTGTTCTCAAAGGGGGGTTGTAAATCACTTTGAGCATCTCTCCCGCTTGTTTAAATACCCAACACACAAACACACACCACCCCCCAAATCTCCTTCCTTCCCCTTTGAAGAGGCAGAACTATTTCAGCCGGTGATTTGTGGCACTGGGAGTGCAGCCTCTGTGCTGGGTAAGCTGACAGGCAAGATGTGGGAGCAGGGATGAGTTGGCCTGTTACCAGAGCCCTGTGGCTGCTGGTGTTGTATCTGCTGGTGGGGTCAGCTCCCAGCCACTCCCAGGGAAGACACAAACTTCTTTCTCTTTAGCCGTGAGAAACACTAGTTCTGTGAAGTTACTCCTTTCGGGAGAACGGTGCTGCTCAGGGTTGGGGTTTTCCTCACTAATGCCATTTGAACGCTGCTTGTTTGCGTTTAGAACTTGCAGTTTAATAAATTATCAAATGGGAAATGTATACTGAGTTAGGAAAGAGTAACTGCAGACACACAGCCTGGTGGTGAGCTGTGGATAGTACCAGGTCCTGCATGTTCACATTTTTCAAATTCTCTCTTTGTTCAATAGCCATGTCGAACATCAGTGCTAACATGCTTTTGCAGAAAACTTGGAACTCCTAAAGACATCATTTTCTCTTGGGCAACAATGAAGGAGGAGGAGGGACACATTTGGAGTGATGGTGTTTCCCAAGTCACCTGTGACAGGGCCCTGCTCTCCTGGGGATGGCTGAACCAGTGGATTGATTCCTTGTCTTGCTTTGCCTGTGTGCATGGCTTTTGCCTTCCCTATTAAACTCCATCTCTACCCATGAGTTTTCCAGCTTTCCTCCCTCTGATTCTCTGCCCCATCCAGCTGGTGGGGGAGTCAGCAAGTGGCTGTGGGGGGTGGGGGTTAAACCTTGGCACTGGCCAGTGAAATACCTGAAGGACACCAGCTAATTCTGCCACTAAAGTCTTAATAACTTCAACTAAAAAGTCCAAGTTTTAGCTTGGACAATAATAGAGTTTAAGGGCTTGATTCTAGAGCACAGAGCTTAGCTAATGCTGCTTGTACTGAGCTGTCATCTAGAACTTCAGGTAGGATCCAACAATAGTATTATTATATATAATATTTTTGCCAGACATTTTTACCTGTCAGGGATACAAAATTAGTAGTCCGAATTTTTTTCAGTACAGAAAACTTAAATGGGCGCACCTCCTTCTATCTCATCTCAGACAGGGCTGAATTATAACCAAAAGACCGTTCTGCATGAGGCTGGATTGAAAAATGCAGTTAGTAGATGAATGGCCTCAGCAGGAGAGTAGCTGCAGTCATCTGCCTGGGTTAGTTTGTATTCTCCGGGATGGCAGCGCTCATTTGAGTCCCTCCCTTTGTGCTGTGCTTCAGCTCCTCTGCTGGCCGCAGTGCCCAGCTTCTGTTCCCTGTCCCCGCTCCTCTGCTCGAGAGCCCTGCCACTGCTGCAGAGCTGGGCCAGGAAAAGGCCATTTGTTCTGGCCCCTCACACCTTTCCAGAGCAATGCCATGTTCTCTTCCAGCACATCAATTAGAAGTCATTCTGGTCAGCGCCCGTGCTCACACTCGGCTCTTCAGATCTTGATAACACTGTGCAAACATTAACTCATTAATCTCTGCAGAGGGGATGGAAGGGTAGGTGGGAGTTTTCGCTGGCAGCAAGGGAGTGTTCCCGAGGTGCTGCTCCCTGCCAGTGGCTCTCCATTTAGCCCCTGCTGTCGGGGTGGCTAATCAGGCACATTGGCTGCCCCCAGCGCAGTTAATCACCTGAGGCAGCTGCCTGCTTTCCTATCACCCTTTTGTTGCTCCAGTAAAATGGGATTATTCAAGTGTTGTTTTCAAACGTATGGGGCTGTGAATTTCCAGTGTGACAAGAATTACTGTCCAGAATTGGCAGGCTTTTGTTTGAAAAGCAGTGAGTAGGAACCTGGCCCTTTTTTTGCGTGCAGCGCTGTCCTTAGAGGCCCTGATCTCCCACCTTCAGGAAAGGGGTTCAACCCAACTTGGGAGCACCGATGCAAATACCTGTACTGCCCATCAGTGCAACAGAGAGGGCCTGCTGCAAGAGCCCGGGAAGTGTTCCAGCTGGGGACACACACGTCACTCAAACCTTGCTGCTCGGCAGGGCCTTCATTTTATTTTCATTCTGGATGCAAAGCCCTGATTCTTGGGGGTTCCGCTGTTCCTTCTTTGTTTTTGCTTTACGTGTCATTGTGTTCATCAGAAAGCACCAGCTCCCAGGTAAGCGTTGACAGGTTCTTGAAAGAGCTTTCAAAGCTCTGCTAGTGCTGTGAGTTTTTGCACTTGAGTGAGTAAGGTTTTCCTCACCTTGTAAAAGGGAAGTAGCACATTCAGCGGTGAGCTTTGCAAATAACAGGGCCAAATGCCGAGGGGCAGCTGCACCTTTAGGTACCTTTGTCTTGTGAGCAGACCTAGAGGAGAAAACCATGAAAGTCTCACTTATCTGTTTATCTAGCTCGCAGCAGTCTGATGCCTTCTGCCACCTTTACTGATAATGGTCCCTTTGAAGTTGAATACAAGTGTGAATTTATGGTTTTGTAAAGACTGGATTCCAGAACAGGTCATAAATTACCTTGTTAGACAAAGGCTTCTGGGGAACAATATTGCCTTACAGTCCCTCCCTGTGTCATTATCCTGATGCATTTCTAGCATGGCAAATAATTGACCAGAATGATATGCTGACCAGTTTTCCAGTCAAGCTTTGAAAGTTGTTTGTGTAAACTCTTCTAGCAAGAACAGCAAGTTACATACCTATAGCAAATTCTCATCATTACTCTTAAAATGAGTCTCAAGTCCAGGCGACCGTCAATATTCTGAAGCCAAAGAAAATGAGGATCTTTATTTGCTTGAAGTAACATTTGTTTAATTTGCTGCTGTTTCTTCTTAAGAATAAAAGCATTTTGAAATGCCAAATGCCTTTTCCAGACCTTCTCAGGATGCGAGAGTAAACAGCGAAAGGAGGCAGGAGAAACAGTGAATACGTATTTCAGATATGCATGAGTGGGCCAGATCCTGAAGATTGCCTGCTTTAGGGGGAGCAGATCTGCTCCTCAGTGAAGCTCCAAGTCAGGCAGCAAGGCATTCCACAGTCAAGAGATCTGTTTGAAATTGATGGCTGTCCTTGATACTCTTCTGCTTTACTGAACCCAAACAAAAAGGGAGTTTGAGTTCAGAGTGTAAAGCAGGTGGGGTTTTTGTATTAAGGAGGGATGCTTAAAATAGTTTAACCTTTATATTTAGACGTTACAGGGAAGTATCTCTAACAAAACAAGACAAAACCACACAATTAAAAAAAAACCAAAAACCACAAGCAAGAACCACACAATTGCTTTCCTTAGAAAGTAATGATTTCTGTGGTGGAGGGAGACAGAAGACTGTTATCATCATGATGCCTGTGGATTTGTATCATGACTACCTTATTCCTGCTCTGCTCTGTGAGACAGCTTTCTCAGGAAGACCTCATTCCCTATGATTTATCACTTTTCAAAGTTGCCAGTTATATAGCTGTTTTTGAAGTCCCCTTTAGATGTGTCATTATGATTTTACTACCTCAAAAAATAATTTGACTCCTGTCTGCTTCACTAGAGAATTCTAGAGTTCAAAAACAGTCATAGAGACATACACCCTTCTGAGCACTTGAATTTCATATTTGTTGTCCCTCGTGATCTGAACTTCCCTGGGTAGCTGTGGATCTACATTAAATTGTTAAATGTACTTAGATGCGCTTGTCTGTAGCATAGCACAAAGGGATTCTTTCAAGAGAAAATTAAACTGCATCATCTCCTAATCGTAGTATTTTTATTTTATGTTAGTTTTATTCAGCTTACATTCATATATATCTATAATTGTTTTTAAATATTTATGGTTAGCTATTAATATATATTGATTCAGTTACGTTCCTATCTTAGGCCAAAACAGTATTTAGGGCAACCTTGCAATTCAGGTGGGGTTTGGGGCTTTCTTTGTTTTCTGAAGTGCACAACGCTCACTCTGGGAAGAGCCAGAGAGTGGGCACACTGGAGTCCTCTGTTTAGGTAGTGTGAAGGATTTGTGTAAAAATTCACAATTGCCTTGTCGCCCAAGTTTGCTCTCTTCCTTGAGTTTGCAGTGCTGGCAAGATTCTGTTGTCACCTGCTACTAAAAAGCGACAAAAAGCACTTGGTTGGAAATTACACTAAGTTCATCTGTGATAAAATACATGTTTAATTTTTCTGTTCCATTTTTCCTTCCCTATTGACTTGGTCCCTGGAAATGCACTAAGCTGAGGGCTGCTACCCCTCGTTTCTGGCTGGCATCTCGATGAGCTGTTACTAAGAAATGCCTGAGCCTTGTCTGGACAGCTCTTACTGAGGGTTGAGAAGGAACTGTGGTGTGAAAGGAAAAACAAATAGACAAATAATGGGTACAAAACTGATACAGACATACCAGAACACGGTGTATAGATGTTCCCAAAAATTCCTATTGAATTATTCTCACTCACTGGCTAAATAGGTGGCTGTCCAGCATAAAAATCTTTCAAAGCCTTTCTGAGGCATTGCATTGGATTGCTCCTGTGCCAGCACTTTTTGATGTCCCAGAATAAGGTATGTCTTGATGTACGACACACAGCAAGAAATTTGAAAAAAAGTAGGTGCATCAATTCCCTTTGACAGTCTGGTTTCTGTCCACTTCATATAGATTTTGACAGATAATTAGCAGGGCAGATACAGTACATGTGAGGAGCAAAGGCTCTTATAACCCGTGGACAGCTAGTTTGCCATAAAAGCCAGATTATGCTGTTAAAAGAAACTGCAAAAAGTTAGATTGCTAGAACTTTGACACTTCTGAAAAGAGATCATAGAAAAAGGTTGAATTGGCTGTAAGGCAGGACCTAACAAATGGCTATGCAGTTGTACGGTGTGTGGGATGAAGTGGTAACCTTGTTATTTTATCTAAGAAAAGCCTGACTATTCAGAAACAGCATAGGATATTGTTGACATTAGAACAATTAGGAGAGGGTGACACAATTGAAATGCAAAGCACCAGTAAACCTCCTATTGAAGTGTTTGTTTCCTTCAGCAAAGCTTAAAAGGTTCTTAAATGCTGGATCTGTGGAATCATTTGCTGTTCGCTTTTATCTTGAATGCATTTTCTTAATTTACTTTCTTTTTTGTCTGGCCCTAATATTGTGATCTGTAGTAGACAAAATACAGAGCACAAATACTGCGATTCACAATCTTGAGTCAACAAATTTCTCTCTTTAGAGACTGTCTTCAGTGAGAGACACAAGTGTGGGACCTTTGCTGAATATCAGTCCCGGGGACCCAGTTGCTGTGGTCACCTCCAGCAATCAGCAGAGTCACTTCAGCTCTGCAGGGCTTTCTTGGAGTATCAGAGACAACGTTTCAGGAGGGAGTGGTTTTATTTTTCATGTTCCTCCTGCTTCTAGAGGAAGGCCTGCATTCACAAAGCAGGTTGTCCTGTTAGTCACATACATGTCGTAGGTCTTAGTTTGTATCATGTTTGGGGGGAAAGTTGATATATTTTCGGTGAAGGACTTCTGGAAATAACTTGGGTCCTCTAGGATGACCTTAAAAGTAAAATGCAATTGTGCCAAATTGAGACTCAGTTTTTTCAAACGATTGTGATATGAAAGCATGAGTCTTAAAAATTTTGTATGGATTTTATTTTTATTTTATGAATTAGAAGGCAAATATTTTAAAGTAGATAATTATGAATTTTGTTAATTTTCAATTTGATAAAGGATTTTTAAACTCTGATCTATTATAGCCATTATTGAAAGGTAAGAAAAATGGATGGTTGGTGCTTCCACTCTGTGTGCTGCAAGTCCAAAGAACTGTTGCACAAACACAGACTGAGCAGTTACAAGAAGAAAGGGAAAGAAAGAATAAAATTAATGAGACTGGATGTGCCAGGGAATGCAAGAGATTGTGCTCACTCCTTTAATTGGGGCACAGCATTGTTGATTAGTCAGAGCAGAGGAGAATCAGATCTCTGAGCTAATATTCTGCTCAATTAAGTTCAAGCCCCAGACAGGCCTATCTAGAAAATGCCCCAGTAACTGCAACCTGCCTCAAGGCCAGAAGTCAGGCTTAACTGGTGCTCAGCAAGCATTTTAAAGGGTCCATAGGGGAGCTGTACAACCCCTGTGTTGTGTTCCTGTCAATGAATAGTTAAAGTTTTTACCATAAAATGATTGTTCTTCAAATTTACTGTGTGCTAACGACAGGCTTAATTTTTTTCCAAGTGCTGCTGCGTTGTTTGAGCTTGCAAATCACTGCAGGTATTAAGAAGGTAAAACTGAGGTCAAGTCAAATGTTATGTTTGACATCATTTTTGGTAGAAAGTTAGGGAACTTCTAGTATGCCATCCTGACTTCGGTATGATGAATGTCTGTAATAATGAGACTGAACGGCCAAAGCCGTGTAGCCTTGTCAATACATGCCAGACACATATCGTTTGTTTTATTACAGATACAGGCTTTGATCTTTCTTATATTTGAAGACTTGATTAGGCCCATCTTGTTAAAGACATAGCACATGAAAGCTGGGAATTGGTTCCTTTAATAGCAAAGCTCTTGAGATAGAGCTCCTCAAATTAAAGAGTAGAAAACACCTCCTAAGGGCTGTGTAAACCTTCCCACACTCAGTATGAG
>WBMY01005916.1:1019247-1059247 GCA_013397315.1 Donacobius atricapilla
GGGAGTGGTTTTATTTTTCATGTTCCTCCTGCTTCTAGAGGAAGGCCTGCATTCACAAAGCAGGTTGTCCTGTTAGTCACATACATGTCGTAGGTCTTAGTTTGTATCATGTTTGGGGGGAAAGTTGATATATTTTCGGTGAAGGACTTCTGGAAATAACTTAGGTCCTCTAGGATGACCTTAAAAGTAAAATGCAATTGTGCCAAATTGAGACTCAGTTTTTTCAAACGATTGTGATATGAAAGTGTGATTCTTAAAAATTTTGTATGGATTTTATTTTTATTTTGTGAATTAAAAGGCAAAGATTTTGAAGTAGATAATTATGAATTTTGTTAATTTTCAATTTGATAAAGGATTTTTAAACTCTGATCTATTATAGCCATTATTGAAAAGGTAAGAAAAATGGATGGTTGGTGCTTCCACTCTGTGTGCTGCAAGTCCAAAGAACTGTTGCACAAACACAGACTGAGCAGTTACAAGAAGAAAGGGAAAGAAAGAATAAAATTAATGAGACTGGATGTGCCAGGGAATGCAAGAGATTGTGCTCACTCCTTTAATTGGGGCACAGCATTGTTGATTAGTCAGAGCAGAGGAGAATCAGATCTCTGAGCTAATATTCTGCTCAATTAAGTTCAAGCCCCAGACAGGCCTATCTAGAAAATGCCCCGGTAACTGCAACCTGCCTCAAGGCCGGGAGTCAGGCTTAACTGGTGCTCAGCAAGCATTTTAAAGGGTCCATAGGGGAGCTGTACAACCCCTGTGTTGTGTTCCTGTCAATGAATAGTTAAAGTTTTTACCATAAAATGATTGTTCTTCAAATTTACTGTGTGCTAACGACAGGCTTAATTTTTTTCCAAGTGCTGCTGCGTTGTTTGAGCTTGCAAATCACTGCAGGTATTAAGAAGGTAAAACTGAGGTCAAGTCAAATGTTATTGCTGTTTGACATCATTTTTGGTAGAAAGTTAGGGAACTTCTAGTATGCCATCCTGACTTTGGTATGATGAATGTCTGTAATAATGAGACTGAACGGCCAAAGCCGTGTAGCCTTGTCAATACATGCCAGACACATATCGTTTGTTTTATTACAGATACAGGCTTTGATCTTTCTTATATTTGAAGACTTGATTAGGCCCATCTTGTTAAAGACATAGCACATGAAAGCTGGGAATTGGTTCCTTTAATAGCAAAGCTCTTGAGATAGAGCTCCTCAAATTAAAGAGTAGAAAACACCTCCTAAGGGCTGTGTAAACCTTCCCACACTCAGTATGAGATGTATTTGCAGATGTTTCTGTGTCAGAATGGTGTTTCTTCCCCAGTTTTTCAGTAGTGCTCCGAATTCTGGATTTGGCTGTTGAGGAGTTGTTTCCTGAGGGCAGCCTGCGCACACGTGTCTGTGTCTGTGACTGTGTGTGCTGAGTGCTGTGACACACGGTGACTGTGTGTGCTGAGTGCTGTGACACACGGTGACTGTGTGTGCTCTCAGTGCTGTGACACACGGTGACTGTGTTCTCTGAGTGCTGTGACACACGGTGACTGTGTGTGCCGAGTGCTGTGACACACGGTGACTGTGTGTGCTCTGAGTGCTGTGACACACGGTGACTGTGTGCTCTGAGTGCTGTGACACACGGTGACTGTGTGTGCTCTGAGTGTTGTGACACACGGTGACTGTGTGTGCCGAGTGCTGTGACACACGGTGACTGTGTGTGCTCTGAGTGTTGTGACACACGGTGACTGTGTGTGCCGAGTGCTGTGACACACGGTGACTGTGTGTGCTCTGAGTGTTGTGACACACGGTGACTGTGTGTGCCGAGTGCTGTGACACACGGTGACTGTGTGTGCTCTGAGTGTTGTGACACACGGTGACTGTGTGTGCCGAGTGCTGTGACACACGGTGACTGTGTGTGCTCTGAGTGTTGTGACACACGGTGACTGTGTGTGCCGAGTGCTGTGACACACGGTGACTGTGTGTGCTCTGAGTGTTGTGACACACGGTGACTGTGTGTGCCGAGTGCTGTGACACACGGTGACTGTGTGTGCTCTGAGTGTTGTGACACACGGTGACTGTGTGTGCCGAGTGCTGTGACACACGGTGACTGTGTGTGCTCTGAGTGTTGTGACACACGGTGACTGTGTGTGCCGAGTGCTGTGACACACGGTGACTGTGTGTGCTCTGAGTGTTGTGACACACGGTGACTGTGNCTGTGTGCTCTAAGTGCTGTGACACACGATGTGTGTGTGTGCTCTGAGTGCTGTGACACACGGTGACTGTGTGTGCCGAGTGCTGATGCAGGGGGCGGACACGGGCTGGCAAAACAGACTAGATCAGAATCTTATTAGCTACACTGAGAAATATTGTGGTACATACTTTCCCCTTAAGTCTCTATTAGCGTGTATGACTTGAGTTCTGAACTTTTTGGCACTTGGTCGCAGTTATCTCTGTTAGGGAAGGCGTAATGTAGCTCATAGTGTTTCTCCTCTGTGAGTGTATTCCATCCTGGCAAAACACAGGAGGCAAGCTGTTGCTGGTGTGTACTGAACAGCAGGCCACATTAAGATATAGCCTAATGCTGCTCCCAAATATTCCATTTATTTCATGTTTACTGCATTTCCTTTTTTGGTCCAGGCCCTTTCAGTATGCGACAGAAATAAGTTTACACATAGAATAAGTGATAATGATTAACTTGAAAATATAATTTCTGTATTTAAAAAAAAAAAAAGCTTTATTATCACACTTTTGTATTGTTACTTTCCCTGCTGCTTGGTTACCAGGTCACAGAGAAAACTGTGTTTTGAAGAGAATGTAACTTAATTATCAGCTATTCCTAAATCAGCAATTAAAATCTCACCTCCAGATTTTCTCTTTGTTTTACATTCTGTAAGTAGCAGCAGAAAGAAATAAAATATTTTATTTCTGCTCCCCACCCTGCCAAGAAAGCGGGCACAATGTAATGGTCACCCTTGCGTGAAGCAGTTGTTATGGTACTCTTGGATAAACATTTTCTAGCAGCTGCTTGTGAAATAGTTTTAGAATGGCTTTCTGTGGAAGTAGCCGAGAGCCTTCCTGCCTCCCTTGTTCTCCAAGTGCCATTTCGGTGTGTGCTGTGGTGGTGACAATCACTGTAGAACCAGATGAAGTCTGTGTCTCAGTTATCATAACTTGTGTCTTATTTTTCACCCCTCTTGTTACTTCGTTCTAGCAAGTGACCTTCAGCTTGACTGAAACATCCCGGCCTTGCTCTTTCTTAAAGCACTTTCTGTTGAGCCCAAGTCCCCACGCCCAGCCTGGTGCAGGGTGGCGGCTCTTGGGGCAGGTGCCCCTCTCTCACCCTCAGGATTGCTGATCCTGACCCAGAGGGAGGAGGGAGCTTGGGCATTGCTCTGCATCCCCCAGGGTCTGGCGCTGCCGCAGCTTTCAGCACTGATTGGCTTACTTTGAATGAGAGGGTAACATTTCATTACATTATGTTGTACCTTTTGCTCTATAGGGTGCTCTGTAGATTTATTTATTTTAATAGCGCAGTCTGTGCTGCCCAATAGTTTAGATAGAGGAAAGTTTTAACTTGAGGGCTTCAGATTTGATGTGAGGTTCAGGTTATATTTTTAATCCCATGTCTGTTAACCCTGCTCTTGAATTGTAGTCTTTTCACACACGCAACTCTATGGAAATAAGAGCCAGCATTTAATTCTTTTCCTCAGACAAGAGGAACCACTTGGTTCCTCCACAGGAAATACGAAGTGATTGAAGCAACTCTGTGAAGAATAGAACATCAAGGAGAAGAAATAAACAAAGAAACAAATCATCTTTCTAATCACTGAATCACTACCGAACAAAATCATTTGAAGAATCCACTGCAAAATCCTAAGGCATATAATATTTGCTGGGAGTCTTCATTTTCTTGAAAACGAAAGAAATCCTCTTGAAAATTTTGTGGTCATGAAAATTTAATTTAGACAGAGCAATTTGTCACTAGCTAAATACTCATTAAAACTTTAGTATACGCCCATGCGTAAATTCAGTCTGCACTTGCCTGGGAGTTCTGGGCATTTCATTGCAACTTGTGTTCTTTGATGAGGCTGAGGAGACTTGAGCTGAGCAGTTGCTTGCAGGACTCCTGACTGATGATGTCAGCTCTTTGGGAAAGTCTCTCAGACGCTGTAGTTTTAAGGTTTTCAAAGGTGTCTTTTCTTCTGGCCTTGGGGGCAGAGGTTTAGTTTTCAGTCTGCATTGAGTGGAGATTTGCAGCATTTGAACCCTCTTGTTAGACATGGACTGATTTGTAGAGAGCTTTTATTTGGAGTTTTGCACAGTTTGTTTGCCGAGGACAGTGATATGATGGAAAATAACTGTATATTGTACTAGGGGGCATTTTGCTGTGGTGTGGGGGGAAATTTCCATTTTCCTATTAGTGTCAGCAGTTAGGGATGTAGTAAAAGGGAAAGAGGCAAGCTTAATGTAAACTGCTTGTTTGAATACATGTTTACCCACAGGAGCACAAATATTTCTTACTTTTCTGGTCTAATTATTTTTTATATATTAAAAACTCAGGGTCTTCCTGCATCATTAGTTTTATATCTATTTACAAATAATAAAAATCTTCATTTGAAAGAGGTTTGTGGTAATGAATTTTGAATACCATGTCATTCTTTTTAATCAACAGGAATATGAAAGCTCTTTAAGTAAGATGTTGCAATCACTGCATAATTACAGTGGAGGAGTTGCCCTCCTACACACCCTCCAGCCTAGGTAGGACCCAGATTCCAGAACCTTGCTGACTATTCCTTTGGTAAAGGCATGCAAAGCATTAGCTATGTCACTTCATCAGTTTGGATTGCTAGCCTAGGGTTGTTTAAAAGCAGGTGCTAAGAGTAGGTGCATCAGTTAAATGCCCTGTGATGAGGGTGATTTATGGTGGGAGGCTTGAACAAAAAGGAAAATGATCTCCAGTCAGATGAACAAAGGGTGGCTGTAATTAAGCATGTATTAAACAGGAGCACTCTCAGCCACTGCCTTGGTGTTTGCTGTCTTGCACTAGTACTATTCTGCACTGGCTGCCTGTATTAAATCCACACAAAGGGGCACATTCTGTGTTCCTACCTGGTTTTTCATGATGATCAAGCTGGAATGACCTTTAAAAAGCCAGATAATATTTTATTTACCTTTTTTCTCCCATTTACTGCTAAATGTTAATGAAGGTAAGAGATTCAAATCCCTGCAAATAAAACATTTTAATTGACTTAAGTGTAACCATAACAGTAAATTGGCTACTTTATATGAAAAGGCTTTTCAGTATTGTTGAAACACACTCGTACAGTCCTTTCATCTGTCCATAGGCTCAGAAATTAGAAGCAAACATTTCCTTTGTTTCCAATGACAGGAGGTTTGAGAATGTTTCGAGGATAGATTTCCTTAAGACTGGTTGTTGTAATCTAGTGCTAGTCGAGTGTTCCCCGATACCTCCACTTAAGCCCTGGTTGCTTACTTTCCAGAATTAACCAGCTGCAGTCAGTCCTAACAATAGTTCCAGTGGCCAAGATTTCTACTCCAGCTTTTCAGGCTATCTGTCCATTTAGGTCAAGCTAAGCATCCTCTATTGTCTGGCAGTGTTGTCCAGCAAGGTTGCTGAGTTTGGCCCGGTCTGAACTTAATTGCATCAGTGCTTGAAGATAAAAGGAGCATTTTATTGCTGTATTCCTGTCAAAAGGAAACAGATCAAAACTCTCATTCTCTTCCTAGGAAATTTCCTGCAAGCATCTGGGGTGCTAAAGTTCCCATCCTTCCATGTGGGCTGAGGGATGCTCCTCCCAGCTGCAGTAGCCCTTTTGCCTTGGATGTTTGGAGGATGAGGGAATTGGGTGGAGGAGTTACAAGCTGTCATGTTCTAAAGCAGAACTGCCCGAATGCCGTGGTGCTGAGAGCATCCTCCACTCGGTGAGCAGCCTTGTCCAAATTTGCCTAAAACCCAAACTGAAAAGGACAGTGGTCCAGGTACTGGTGGGGCCCTGTGCACATGACAGTGCAGGAGCAGAGCTGCTGCCACAGTCACAGCAGCAGCCCGTCTTTCTTGACAGACCTTTCCAGGTGAACAGGCTCTGTGAGGCTCGCAGCTTGTGCTCTTTGAGTCTTGGGGATCCTGGGGCTGTGTCAGACATGGTCTGTGTTAGAAAGAGCAAGCTGCTTGGAACAAACCTCTAGAGATTCATGTAGGAATTTTTCTCATTCTTTTCCCCTGCTCAGGCTGGGGGCAGGAAGGCAGTTCAGAACTGGTGTTGCTGAGGTTACCTTGAACATGGGGCAGCCTCACAGTTAAACAGAACCTGTGTGGGTTGTACTTGACTGTGGAATTGCACATTTAGGTGATCAAAGTGGCAATATGCCGACTCAGGAATAAAAAACCAAATAAAATTTTAACTTTAGACCCATTTTAGTTTTGCATTAACAAAAAGCAAAACATCTACTGATAAGGCATAATCAAGTCCTTGGAATTACAGCATCATCTAGGTGGGAAAAGACCTCTGAGATCAAGCCCAAGCTTTAACAGAGCACTGACAAATCCGCCATAAAATCATGTTCCTCAGCGCCACTCTACATGTCATTCAGGGTCTCCAGGGATGGGGACTCCATCTGGGCACTCCAGTCTGTTCTGCTCCCTGGGCAGCCTTTTACAGTACTTGACTGTGCTTTCCATGAAGAATTTTTTCCTAAATTTCAACCTAAACCTGCCCTCACACCACTTGAGTACGTTTCCTCTCTTCTGGTACTTGAAGCCAGCCCTGACCTGGCTCCACCCTTTCAGGAGTTGAAGAGTGACAAGATCCCCCTCCAGCCTCCTTTTCCCCCAAGATAAACACCCTCAGCTGCTCCTCATCAGACTTGTGCCCCAGACCCTTCCCAGCCCCACTGCCTGTCTCTGGACATGCTCCAGCACCTCCATGTCCTTCTTCTCATGAGTGGGCCAGACCTGGCCCCAGAACTCAAGGTGTGGCCTCGGCAGTGCCCAGTGCTAAGGGACCATCACTGCCCGGGTCTGGTCACAGCATTGCTGTCCAGGCCGGGTGCCATTGCCCTTCTTGGCACACACCCACCAAAGGCACACACGGATCTTTAAATGCTGGGGTCCAACACTGAGAGTTTTTGGTGAAGCAAGTCTTGGACACAGACTTCTAAAGCAAGGCTTGGAATGTGTCATTCGACACTGACAAGTAAACACAGGAAGACCTTTTTTCCTAATTTTGCACCGAGAACTGTTGTTAAACAAGTAATACTGTTTCATCCTAACACTGACTGAGCTGAAGACATAGAAAGTTTATTCCCAAATTATTCTGGGCCCGATGTAACCCAGAGCCGCCTCTTCCAGCAGCTCTGACTTATGGCTTGTTATTAGAGAAGAATTGGCATAAAGAGATAGGATCCTGTGTTGTCTTTGTGTCCCACAGCCCAGGGGTCCTGAAACCAGCAGAATTCCGACTGGGGTTTTACACTCCTTACACAGCTCCAGGTAGTGGAGGAATTTGCCCTTAGAAGAATTGACTTTGTTGCCAGCATGTGAGATGGTTCCACGGACTGTGTGTGGCTCAGAAGTAGAATCTGTGCTCAGCCCCATTTCCCTCATTCTTTCACTGGAGTGGTGCTGTGTTTGCTACGCTGCACTGCCTGCTGTGAATGGCATCAAAGCTTTGCTACACTTGTGGGTTGTGCCTTTTTCTCTTTTTTCCTTCTTAAAAATTGTTACCGAAAAATAGCACATCATATGGGAGGACAGGAGGGGTTGATTGGGTAATATTTTTACCAGTATACAAAATGGATATTCTAATTTTAGTTTTTGTAGAGAGATTTTCTGAGTAGAGTAGGAGTTTTCTACAGGGTAGACAAATCTGTTTGTAGTTATTTTCCAGGCAATCTGATAGTTCATTGAAGATGAACATAAAATTCTGTTCCTGACTTAGTAGTTTAATTTTATTCATATTGATAAATATTAATATTATTAAAAGAAATAATCTTCTCAGTTAGTTTTATTAGGAATCAGATCTAACTTATTAATTCAAATTTAGTTACAAGCTGATTGTATAAGGACCTTAATTTCTACTGTCCTCAAAATTGTCACGTACCCAAGTATATTGCCAAAGTTAGAATTACAACTTCTCTTTATTGACTTGGTGTATATTCAATTCAGAAATCCAGCAACCTGACTGGTTTAGGAAATGATTAGTGACACAATTCGAAACCTAATTATCCTTCTTTCCTTGAACCGGTTGATTCCTTTCTACTCAGAACTTTTCTGCCTTCTGGTGGAAGGACTTCTCCGTATTTCTTTGCTTTGTGTGACCTGCGCTGAAGCCTGCAAATCCTTTTGGGAAGCTGAGTCTCCTGAGTAGATCAGATCTGGTTGTGTGTAGCTCAGAAACTCCAGTAACTCATTGACCTAAACCTAGGTAGCATTTCAGAAAAGGGTCTCTCAATAGAATGTCTTCCTGTTTCCGAAAATTCTTCTGAAATATATTAAATACAAATCCCTTCACAGAAGAAACCTTTATATATTAATAAAAATTATCCCTTTGGAAGCTCAGGGATTTACATGACCCATGCTATGTGAGTTACCACTTTTGTCACCTCAGAGCCTCACTTTGCCCATGTACTGTTAGGAGCAGCCTGGTGAACACAGAGCTCTCTGACACCTTGTAAAAAAAAAACAACAAAAAAACATTTTGTGAGTTTGGGAATTGCATTCTGCAGGAAATAGCACTAATGATCCATCAAGCAACATGTTTGGTCAAAGCTTTGTGGTCTCTGAGGAGCCTTTGAATATGACAGTAGGCTGAACTATCATTGCAAGTGATTTAGAGAAGCTTAGGGGACTGGATGTTTTCTGTTTGCTGTGTGCAGCTATTAGAGAAATAAAATTTGGCAAAAGATTGGATTTGTCAGGATTTATTCTGTAAATCAGACCAAAATCAGATTGAATCCTTAGAACAAAGGCAGATGTATTTTGCATTTGAATATAAAACCTATCAAGTGGGTGGTGGTCAGAGAATGGGTAAATAAATACAAAACCTCTTAAGGGTTTCTTCCTGGGTTGGTTTCAAGAATGTCCCACAAAACATGTTTTCATGGTTGTATGGGGCAATGTGATGCCATTCAACTTTCTTTCCTTTCTTTAGAAATTCTGAAGAAACTGTTGAAAACAGCTTCTGGGCCTTTACTAAAATAGTTTCCAGAGATGAGGAAAATGAGAGAATGCATATACAATCTTAGACAAATGATCTGCTCATATATTGAAGCCTGGATTGTAAAATGACTGCTGTGCCTTCCAGTGAATGAATATTCAGTGCTTCCCTGCTGGGTTGGCTTTTCCTATTTGAACCAGCTACAGCTCTGCACCGTGATTCACTTGTTACCAAATTAAACTCTTTACACACGTGGGAGATCCAACTTTATAAAGTCAAATTTTTGAAGTGCTTTCTGGTCAGCCACCGTGCCTGTCACAATCTTCATAACGCACTGAATTAAGTTTAAAATATCATCCATGTGTGTTGTTTTCTCCTGGCTGTTGAGCAGCCCTTCTGTACATCATGCATTTTTCTGTTGACACTACGTATCACTTAGCAACCCAGTGAAAGGCCCTATATGCATTGATTGCACACAATTGTCTTTATGGGGTGGAAGTGTTAAGTGAATAAACCCCCACAGGTGACCAGACGGTCATTCCTCTCATGTTGATAATCTGTTTACATCAAAATATTGTTTACTCAGCTCTCTGATCTTCAGGAATCTACACGAAGCTGAAAGAATACAGTTAACTCCCCACGCTCTGATACACAAGTATGAGCTGTATTTACATTCTCAGAGACGGATAGATTAAGAAGAGAAGGATTGTTTTGTCTTTAACTTAGCTCTCCCAAATAAAGCATTAAAATGCATTTGACAGTTAACCACAGATGATAGTGCAATCTTTATGCTGGGGTTCCCATCATAATGGAGAAGTTACAAGGCTGTCACTATGCCATAAAGAAAGAATCTTTCCTGCAGTCTTACTGCTGTCTTTTCTGCTTTCCTCTTTGTAAGCACTGTTACCAAATTACCTTTGGAGGAGTTTCATTGTTTACACTTATTTTTCTACACAGGGGCAGTAGCTGAGCTTTAAAATGAGCTACAGTGTTTCTCTCCAGACGTTTGTCCTCCACATAAAGTAGTCCAAAGAGACAAAAGTAGCTTTCAATTCCCCAATTTTTGTGTACTTTTTTCTTCAATTTATTTAGCTTATTATGTCCTTACTAATTACTGGGTGGGAGAATGGAGAGGCGAGTGTGCTGAACTGGAGAGACATTTTCATTGTTTTGTTTGTTTGTTGACAAAGATGTGACTTCTAATGCAAGCAGATTTTTTTTTTTTTTTAAATGAAGGCTTTGGGAACTCAACAGCTTATATCACAGAAAAAAAAATGATCACTCTTTAACTTTTTTTGCCCATTTGGACAATTCTGAAAGATTTGAATGAGAAATCCTCCCCTTTGAAAAGATTCCAAAAACACATACCCTGAAGTAGGTGAAGCAATGGGAAAATTGCAATCTCCTGCTGTGAATTTTTCCCTGTTTTGTTTTGTTTTGTTTTGTTGTTGTTATTTGTAGAGGTCACACTGTGACATCGGTTAAAAATACAAAAAGTCTAATTGAATTAAGGGAGTCAGTTATATCTGCATTTTCTGTTGGTTTTTTTCCAAGAAGTTAAATATTATAGTCTGGATCTTTATTGTCCCTTCTCATAAACCGATTTTTTTAAAGACTCTCCTGGAGAAACATGATAAGGACTTTACCAGGGCTCTGGAAATCCCTGTTATGCCGCATAGTAACTGCGCTGGCAGCACAGCCTGACTTTTGAGCTCGTGCAATGATACCTGGGCCACACAATGTATGTGTGTTACTGCAGGGTGTGTTTTCTGGAGTCAGTTTTAATCGCTCTCTGCACAGTCTGACAGATAAATGAGCTGGGTTCTCCTTGTGTTGCCCATCTAGCTCCCGCTGAAGTCCATGCACGCAGTCCTGGTGTGCCCAAAACTCCTCTTGAATCAAACCAGCCTTTGGTGAAGGCCATGGAGATATGGCAGTGAGTATTTGGCACACCAGTTCAGCGGAATTTCTCAGGTGAGGAGGGCAGTGGGACTTTGTCCCCGGGATGATTTTCCCTGGCTGCAGCGAGCAGAGCTGAGTGTGGCTCAGCCCTGCCCCGGGATGGGGCGCAGGGGCAGCTGAGGGGCTGCTCTGCGCTGATGGAGGCGCCTGCAATCCCTTTCCCTCCTCATGACTTCTGGATAAAGCTAGTTTTTATAAGCTGGAAGATCAAGTTGAGAAATTAATTTTTGGTAGAATCACCTAAAAACTCTGTATTTCTGTACATGACCTAGAAAGGTGATTGCTGATCCTTAGTTCTGCAACTGAATGAGTGGCTGCTTCTATAAACATTTCACTGTTACGAGTAAGATTTTTCACAGTATTAACTTTAACAACTTGGGTGTTTGCTATGGAATAAAACCTTAAATTGATGATCTGCCATTTTGCCAGTTAAAACAAGGGAGAAAAAAATGAAGCTAAGAATATGATAACTTCTGTGGTAACATTGTCTTCTGAAACAGGCATTTTTTGATAGTTAACTGAGAGCCACAAGAAAATAACTGTTTTTTCTTAGGATATCTTCCACCTTTACAGCATGGTGAGTTTTGTGTATTTCTGTGCACATCATTTTCATCAATTCTGTAATAAATCCAGTTACTTTTAAGTATCCTCTACTGCTTTCAGATATGTTTTGGTTTTTGTTCTAAAATCAATTTTGCTACGAAATATTTCCCATCTCAAAAACTGTTGATTTCATAGGAATTCACTTGAAAATGCTAGGAGCACCTTATTAAAACCTGGTTTTTTTTCTGTCTTCTAAAAAATTAATTTGTATTTCTTTGTATTGAAAAGAAGCCAGACATAGAGCCTTATTTTCATGTGTTCAAAAGTTTGGTTGTTCAAGCCAAACATTTCCAAGGCTTTTTAAATAAAAAATTAATTAGCAAATGGCATTTCTTCCTTAAAGAGGCAGTTTTTACCATACTGCGGGTGATGTTGCTTGCCATTCCATCTTTCTCTGTTCAGTCACTGTTCCTAAAATCTTTAAATGGGGGTCGGTTGGGGTGGAGGGGAGGAGTGACAAAATTCAAAGACTGAACACTTCATGATGAAGGTATGTGGTAAAAGAGCAGTAATGAAATTGCTGAACCTTTATCTGAATTGTGCCTCGTGTGCTTTATCATAAACCGGCTCTCAACCTATAATATCTTGGTTTGTCTCCATATTTTTTCCATTCTGACAAAATTCCAGGCCTTCTAAGTCTAATGATGTTGACATATTAAAATGGTAGAAAGAATGTGAGCTGAGCCCCTCCTTTCAGCTAAATGTTATCTGCTTAGACTAATATTGCAATTGCCACCCACTGACATAATTTGTTTCACAGTCACAGCCTGGCAGCATGAATCAAATGTTGACATTCTAATTTCATGCACACATGGGTGTTTGGCTGAGCAGGCCTCAGCCTCTGAGCCATTCACACCATACCTGTGTAAATCAGGGAGACAAGGCCTTTTCACAGCCACCCAAAGGGAAGTTCCCACCTTCCAGCAAAGTCTGGGGCTGGATAAAGCTGCACAGCCCTGCCCTCTGCTCAGGAGCTCACGCTGCTGTCCCTCGACTAGGAGCTGGGCAGGCATGGTTACAGGAAAACTAGCAATTAGTTGTTTTGGGGTTTTTTAATTCAGTGTGTTTAACAGATTTTTCTCATAATTCCTGTAAGAAATAGATGGGTTTATTCTCAAAACTGTTTAACTATTTTTGTTTAACTGGCTTAAATTTGAAAGATGGCAAATTTTGCTCCTGGGGACTGATGTCCATTAATGATTTTTGCAAAGATGTTTCACCAAAGTCCCCATTCCAAGCAGCCACCACTGGAGCTAAAATGAAATTCAGCTTCTATATGCACCTAATCTTCAAGCACACTGGCCAGAGAGAAAACTACAGCCAGATTCAGACACCCATCTGCCAGACACTGGTCGGAGGCCATAAGGCTCAAATATTCTTCTCCTTTTAGTCTCATAACTCCATCCCTGGGAGTAGTGCAAGGCTGTCATCATGAAGAGGGAGAGCAGGTGTGGCATGGCTGGGCTTGGGCTGCCTTTGCCACAGAAGGGAGAGATGTGCAGCTGGCACAGAGTGCGAGCTGAGCTGCGCTGGGGTGGCCAGGGAGGGGCTGCTCTGACAGGGACTGCTGCCTCCCTGGCCTCTGTCCTCTCCCCAGCGCAAAGCTTGGCTTCTTGTGGCTCTGGCATGGCCAGAGGGGCTGCCTTGGGCACAGCCCTGCCTGTCTGCCGTGCCATGGAATGGCCAACTTTGCCTGTTGCTCTCTGAAGAGAGCTGCTTCCCACTTCGGCTGGTGTCAAGTGCAATCCTGAGGCTTCTTGGGATAATCACAGCAAAGTCAGCCTCAGAAATCTAGCTTCTCACTACAAATGCAGTAAAAGCTTGCAAGTATGAACACTGGATTTTTCTGTCTTCATTTTGTAGTTTTGTTTCGGTTCTGTGCAAAGTGCAGTTAATTGTGGTGAAAGAGCAGATTTATTTTGCTTTGAAGAAAGTCCTTTGTTTTTCTTGAAAGGCACCCAAAAGTCATGGCAAAGCCAAAAGAATGGCTTTGAATAGTTATTCACAGATCTAGAGGCACTCTCCAATGGCACATGGCAGAAACATTCTCAGAGCTCCATAGTGGAATAGCTGAGAAGGATGCCAAGGAATTGCTGTGGGGCTTGGTGGCACCCGATTGTTGAACAGAGCAAACTGTCAAAAATATAAAACTACCTGCCTGCTGCTCTCCCAGTGTTGTGTGAGTTTGGGAGCTCAGAAAAGTCTGGATTGTTATCAAGTGCTGATGAGAACAATAGGTAGTCCTGAGCCATGTGACATTCCACTGTTACAATTCACTGTGGTCCAGAGCTGACTGTGGCTGCGGTCCAGTGCTTCCTTCAGCTCTGGCATACGTGGGTCTGACAGGAGTGCCATGACTGAACGGTGTGGGGACAGTAGCACAGACAGATCTCACGTTCTCTGGAGGGATTCCAGGCTCTGCATGCACAGCCCATTAACGGGCTGTCTGCACTGGGCTGGAAGACAGGACCTAGCTGGCATGGGCTGTACTGCAGCAGTGGAAAGGGAAGGGATTTCAGCTAAGACACTGGGACAAGTCCTGTGCCTGAGACGTGCCAGATCTTTAAAGTTTATTCAGCCTAAAAAGGAACTTGGGGGTTTTTTAGTCCAGAAGAATGACATGCACTAAACTGTGCAGAAGCAAATTCAATTCCTTCAGAAGGATGGAGAGCTGAGCAAACCCCACCAGTGTCAAATGTGCTGTTTCAGGGACATGTGAACACTTCAGACTGGAAGCCTGCTGAAGCAATATTGAAATTATTATATTAAAGCTAGCAGAACCAATTATCAAGTAGGGACTGATAATTTTCATGAAAAACACTGGGCAAATCTTCACTCATCCTCAAAGAATAACCTTGAGTGGCATCCCCACACAAGGTAGGAATCTCCACTCTCTCCCCCAGAAGGGGTATGGTAGAAGACCCTGCCGTTAAGGAGTGGGGCTGGGCTTTGATGGTATGAAGTGATCAGCTGCCAGTCTGCAGGCTGGCTGTGTCAGCTCAGCACCTTTAGATAAGTTGTCAGTAATACCACTCCTTGGTTCCTTTTAGTCGGTACTTTGTTTTACCTCAGAGTGTTTAACTTTGGGATTGATGAGTCAGGCTGGTTTCTGCATTCTTCAAAACCAAAAGCAGCATGACATTCACCACTGAGAGCTTTGCTGATCAGGTATTGTTCAAGTTATCTAACCTCACTCTAGGCAAAACATCCTGCTACAACAAGTTTCAAGAATCTGCCAAGATTTGCTATTAGCAGTTAGAGGAAATAATCATTTGGTAGGAAAAGGAAACAAATTGGATGTGGATGGTGCAGTGGGTCTGGCTGGTAAAGGATTATATTCTTTATCAGCTTTCTATCATTGAATTTCAGACTCTGGGCATCTTGGATGTTTTTATGACAACCTACAATTTCCCAATGTCCCTGCATTCGTCTGTGTTTAATGTAAGAAAAAACCCCACAGGTTAATATTGTTGATACTCTGCAAGACAATGTGTCAGTATTTGTATTTCTCCCAGGAGGCATTAATGAGGTTTTTTGGACTCCCTGTGGTCTCCCCTATGCTTTGAAAGAGCCCTCTGGCTTGCCCTCAGCTCTTCCTTTTTCCCAAATAAAGAAACAAGATATGGAAGAGATGCACTGCTCTGCTCGCCGTGCCCGCAGGCAGGACTGGAGCTGAGATTCCAGCGTTTCCAGCGAGCTGCGCTCCTCCTGCCCGTTCAGGGCTGGCAGGTGTCAAATGTGGTCTGTGCCTGGGCCTGCCCACTTGACCTTGGCCTTGCAGGAGATTTTATCAACTGGCTACTAAACGAAAAATAGCCAGGATTTGTTTCGATTTGGTTTTGTTTTTCTTTCTCAGTGTTTTATTTATTTGTTTGTTTGTTTTCAGCCATCTGGTTAGTCCAGAAGGAGAGAGCTGGAAGGGAGAATTTTTTGGTTTGGATATTTTTATATAATGAGAACCTGGCAGTGGAGCTATCTAAGCATCTCACAGAGAAGAAGCCTGATCAGCTGGCACTTGGCTCTGTAGCTCCTGATGCTGGCTGCTCTCTTACCAAATTGGACCAAAATAATGATGAGAGAGTTTTAGATTGAACTTTATAATTCCTTGAGAAAACCAAAGTGTAACTTGCAGCTTTTCTGCCTGCTTAGGCAAGGTAAGCAGAGGGAAGGGAGGGTTAAATACCGTGCTGTGTACTGATATTGCTGTGCAGGCACAAGCAGAGCCCAGCAGGAACACTCCCCGTGGAGGAGCCTGCAGGGTGGGGATGGCTCTGGCTGTCATCGTGTCCCTTGTGAGGGAGCCCAGGGCCGGAAGGATGCAGGCACCAAGAGCAGGGTTAGAGCAAATGAAGCTTCAGAGTTGATTAAAGCATTTCAAATCTCTCCAAAGGTTCCTTTATTCCATCAGGTCAAACATATAGTGTCTGGATTAGAGAATATTATCAGCTGGGCCAGCCTCCTAAATCAATTAGGACTTGAAGAGCTTAGTAGCACATTTAGAGGGGCTTAGTGACAAATTCTGTCTTGTTATTTCCACTGAAGTGGCAGTAGCTAATGTGAGAGTAACTAAGGTGTTCTCTGTGATAGAAGGAAGAAGTACCAGAAAGCAGTGAAAAAGGAGGTAGAGAAAATAATAACAAGATGTCTGAGAATAAAAACACACAGTGATACTGTTTGCCCATCTCATTCATGAAAGCTTATGTCACTAGAAGCAATTTGAATATCATCTATTTGCCTCAATTTCTTTAGAAATTGGGTAAGAATATAATCACCTCCCTTCATGGAATGCTGGGTGGACTGTTTTATTGTGAGACAGTTTGTGCCATGACTGAAATGGAAAATCCTTGCCATCGCTACAGAAATCTCTGTGTGACTGTGCCTCTCCTGTCAGGAGCAGAAGCCCGGCCTTGTTTGCAGGTCATGTTTGCTAAGTTGTGAGCTGCTAAGGGCAGGTTTACAGTGATGGGAAGTGATAAATGCCCTTGGCAGGCTCCTTGGCTCAGCCAGCATCCACACTGCAGCTCTGTTTTTGGCCTTGAGCTGAGTCATGGAGAGCCAGCTCAGATGCAGCTGGACTGGACCCCAAAACTTCAGGCGCCAAGGTTTGCACTGGCAGAACCATCTCCAGTGTCTGTAGCCCAAGTCCAGCAGGTTGGTCATTTCCTAACGCTGATGCAGCTCTTTCAGAAACAGGGACTGTCTCAGCCTGGCAAGGATTTCAGGGGAACTATTATGAAAATTAGAATGTTACAAGGTTCTTAAAAAGAGTGTTTGGATTTTCAGCATGAATCACATGGAGATTATAGTAGAGGAGAAGTGAGTGTATGACAGAGGGTTCTATTTGGCACTGTCCTTTATGCCAGTGGGCTTGCATATTTTATTAACCATGCCCACCTTGAGGGTTGTTTATGCAAGGATTTGTATTCTCAAATGCCTGGGGGCAAACTTGCTACATCCTTTCTAATCCTTTTTTCTTAAGTGTGTAAGACTCCTCAAGACCTTCTTGTGTATTAAAATAGGAAGTTGCTGGTTCCTTTCCAAGCAGCATGAAGCCAAAAACCCCCAAATATTCAAATGGAAATGTAGTTCTGGTGTAGTTAAGAGTATGAGTGTAAATATTTCTGAAAGTTTCCTGAGATTTGGGCAAGTTCACATGCCTTCGATAGTAGCAAAGTCTGTCCTTGGAGAGCCAGGTCACTGTGACTTCGGACCTTGTGTTTCTTAACTGGAATTTAATTCTTCTTATAAAGGTAACCCACAGCAACTTCACAGGTGCTTTCCAAGGAATGAGTAAAGCACTCTTTCCTCCTCCTCCCCACTCTAGCCAAATAAATCTTTAGGTAAAAATAACTCCATCTCTCCTTTTGTGTAATTTCCTGTTGGGAGAATATCTTTCATTTTCACTGGCACTTTGAGTGTAGTACTTACATTTAAGATGGCAAACAAAAATTTCAAGCAAGGCATTAAAAAGCCCCTCATTCTGGATTCTATCCACTTGTCTTCCCTTTGTCCTTAATCTTGATTTGCCCTGTAGGTTAGTCTTATCATAAAGACAGTATGAATGACTGTCTCAGCGCCTTTCCTCATTAATGCTGCAGGAAATTGATGAGTAGACCTCTGGAACTGTGGATTTTTTTGGCAAGAATTATAGCTCCTATTTATTTTGGAGGGACCCATGTGGCTTTCTAAGTAAATATATGTTAAAATTTTCCCCAAAAATAAACAGTACAAGTAATTGCTTGATATATGAAATTGACATTTTGGCTTTGTGATTCGCTATGATATGTAAAAATCTAATTTCCTCCTTGGAAAGATGCTGTTGCAAAATTGTAGGTAAATTAAAATCAGTGGTTTATTCAGAAGGTGAGTAATAGACTCTGTTTTAATATATCAATATTTATTCTGCAGCTTCTCAGGTCTGCCCAGATATGTGCCATCTAATGTTAAATGTGTGCTGGCTGTGATATTACCTTTGTTGGTAATTGAAATGGATAAAGATTGATGTAAGTGTCTTGCACACTCACTCCAGCCAGGATTTGTAAATAGCTTTGCTCCAGATACTAAAAGAGCATTACAGGAGTTTCACTCTGAGCATCATATTCATGTATTCTGTTTACTGCCTTGCTGATAGGCGCTTCTATAAGTGTACTTGAATTCTAAAAAATCAGAGGATGAAGTGTAATTTTGTAAGTTTAATGAAGCTGTGTTTGCTGTTAAATCTCTGCCTTGAAGGAATCTGATGGATAACAACTATATTCATAACTGCTTCTATTTGTGCATCCTTTTCTAATTAAAATTAAAAATAGAGTCCAAGAAAGAGAGGTAAATGGCTTCATGCACCAAGCACCTTTTGACTCGCTGAGGTGCCCAGTGAATTGACGCTGATAAAGCTTTGGACATGTGCCACGTTATTAAAAGTAATGGCACTGAGCTGGATGGCAGAGCTGTGGGGAGGAGGAGGGGGTGGCCAGTTCTTTAAAAGAGCCTTTTGCTCTTTTAAGGGCATAAGGCATCTCAGAAAAAAAAAGCGTTCCAGCAAAAATAGGTTGAAAACAACAGAGTTAATGGAATTATTGTGATTTTTCCAGGGGTAAATCTGTCTGCAAAGCTGAAAACAATAAAACCCCTTATAATAATAAAATTAATAAAATCTGTCATGATTTTATGTCTTGCAGTTCTTAATAAGGTTCAACAGTATGATTATATTCATGCTGATGAATTATAGAAAACCTGTTCCTGTGCTTTTGTTCTGTAGTCGATGATTTTCCTGACTGACACTAGTTCGTTGCTTCCCCAGAACCTGAATGTCTGAACAGTTGGCTTTGGATCATACTCTGAGTTTGGGGATTGCTGGGTAATACCCAATTCAAATGATCTTCTTTTATTATATGGACATACAAGAACGTTTATTTAAATTTGTCTTTAGTTTTAATCATATTTTATGAAATTGGAACATGTGCAGTTTGAACCTCAGCTCTAGTGAAATTAATTTCTCTCTGTAATGCCGTGATCTCTTTGCATAATTTGATGGATTGAGCAGGAAGCCAGTTTAACAGCAGCAAACTAGACTCTTCTTTATAAAATTTGCTTGCTTACTGACCTCTTTTTTTTCCCCCAAGACCAATTTTCACAAAGGTACTTCCAAGCAAGTACACTTGAGAATTTTCACATTTTGGGGGAAAAAAAGTAGGATAATTATTCTAAAACACATTTGTAGCTCTTGCTCACTACTTAGTCTTAGCAATGTGAGTTTTGTTAGGTGATTGTTATTAGTTTTAGAAGTTGGTCTCTTCTGCATTTTGGTTTCTTTTTTGTGTGGCAAAAATTCATGCAACTGAATTTATACAAGCATGTGCATTTGTTACTGAGAACTATTTTATTCCACCATTTTGTCCTCATTAAAATTGTTAGTCTGAGTTAGCTGAATGTTGACAGAAAAGAGGATAAAAGGTCAGAAATGCGTAGCACAAATAATACATTAATTTGCAGTAATTCTCTAGCTGGCATTTCTCTATTACTACATATTCCAGAAGATTTGAAAAAAATCTTTATATACACAGATATCTGCAGATTGTTTTTTTAGTGATTATGGGACCAAGCCTTAGCTGAGAGGTACTGGCAGAAGCTAAAGGATTCCCATGTGAACAGAGGATTCTGATCCAAAGGAAAGTAGATTTTTGTTGGCTCTAGTAGTTAGTTCCAATCCTCCTAGATTCAATTTTCTTAAGAGCAAAATGTAAGCTGTCTTTTGCCAGCACCCTCTGTAAGATTGAGACCTGGCCTCCCATACTGTTGTACAGGACAATTCTTCTTAATTCCTCTTCCTACTGGGAGTGTGGGAGATGTTTATCCAACGCTTGGGTTGTGATTTACAGCCATGGAGTGGGATCCCTAAATAAGAGTTAATCCTGCACAGGAAGTCTGCACGTGGCTATTGATACAAATAAATAAGAGAGGAAGCAAATAAGGATCATTTGGTGATACAAAGTCCAAAACAAACATTTGATTTGTATCATAGCTGCGTTTTGGAGTGAAAATGCTGCTGCAGATAATACTTCTGAATTATTCGAGAATGCAACTCAAAAAAAACCATCTGGAGGTTATTACCTGATGTCCTATACCAAGTCTCCCACTTGTCTGTCCATGAAAGAAGGTGACATGAGAACGGGGTGGTGCACAAAGACCTGGATTCGCTTCCAGCTGCAGAGTTCCTGAGTTACTTCAGACTAATGCCTGTAGCTTTTGTGCTGTTCTGCAACAGGCAGCACAAATAAAATGTAAGTTCAAAGAAAAGAAAAAACCCATTCAGTATTAGGCCTAATGCAAACCCCACGTACTTCAAGGACTTTCCCCACTCAAGCAGCAGAAGACATTGGCCACATCCAGCACAGAGGCTTTTTGAATGCTGGAAACTTGATGACTTCTTAGTGTGGGTAGAGACTAAGGGGAAATATGAAAGCAAACAAGTCAAACATGTTGACAAGACAAAGGCAGTTGGGGGAATAATCTACCTCTGTAACAGCTAATGAGTTTCTGATTAACGGATCTTCCTGCATCTAAGTAAAATTTGTATTTCAGGCGCATTAATTCCACTGGCCTTTGACAAGGATGAACATTTCTTATGCTTTCCAGTGATGAATAGATCACATCCAACCCTTCTGCACCTGGAATAAAATGATCAGGGGAGAAAAAAGTAGCACACAGAGTGTTTTTAAGACCTTTTGATTTCTATCTTGCAGAGCCCTGCAGCTTTACTTCTGCCTCCTGTCACCCCACAAGGTCTTTCCACTCCACCAACCCACATGGCCTCACCCCTGTGCCTTAAAGCTGAAATTGTGCTGCAAGTGAGTGCAGATGTGAAGGTGGTTCCTGGGTGCCCCTATCCCACCTTCAGCCACAGAGCATAGAGCTTGTCCTGGGTGAGCTTAACTGGCCGTTGTCTGAAAGAGGATCTCTTGCTGAAAAGGTCTTGGGTCAAGCTTGTCTCCTTGCTCTTACCAGAAGACTTTGAGGCCTTCTTTTTCCGCACTAAACTTTATAATTCCTCTGCTGGAGTGACAAATCTGGTATCTGACGGTCTTGCCAGCCTCATATTCTTCCCCCAAACACTGAGGTGCTGTTATTGCAGATCGGACACCTCTGGCCTTGCTCGTAGGAGCAGAACTCTGTGACAGGAACTGACTGGAGCTCAAGCCTTGAACTTCGGGGCTGGGGCTTAGTCGGGGTGTCACTCACGAGCGGCAGTACAGCTCCGACACAGTTATTTGTATGGAGGGGGGCAGATTCTCTGCCCTGTGGAGGAGAGGCTTGCGGCTGCCCGACGCTCAGTGCATTGCAGCAAGGTCAGTGAAGTCTCAGCAGCAAGAGCAGCACTAGGGGGCCTCTGGTGGGCACCTCACTGCTGGCGGCACGGGAGGGCTCGCTGCCCTGAGTCCTGCTGAGGAGGGCTCAGATTAGGGTCTGTGGTCTTGGTTTGGGTTTTTGGTCACACTGTGTTGCTCATTTGGTTTGCCGTGAGGATGTGCGAGTAACAGGGAGTCGGGAACCCGAATCAGAAGGTACTGGAAAGGCAGGAGGTCAGGGTGCCATGGAAGCCACTGACTTTGGATTGTGAATTTATACTTTGAGGATTGCTGTTTTGGAAACTTTTGTTACATTTGCTCTTTGGTGAAAAATTTCAGGGGAACCTTCCTTCAAGTCCTATCCTTGCAAACTACATGTATATGGTAAGTGTTCTGGTAGCTGGTGGGAAACAGAAATGTTTACTGGATTCCTTCCTTAAGAAAGGAAAAAAACCTCTCATCCTACTGGGTAGGCAGCATTTTATGAAGAAAATTTAAGAAATTAATTAACTGTAATAAAATTTCACCTCTTTAACCTTAGCTCTTGAGCAAACCTGAGCTAAATAAACATCTGACCATTCAATCTCTTCCACTTAAGGTTAACTTGAGTTTATTATTCAGACTACTGCCCTTGTGTATTATGCAAAGCATAAATTATGCATACTAATTACCTTGGATGGGGCATGACTTTAATGAATTCTTTTAATTAAACTGCAACACTGTGGTTTTGTAGAGGATGGTCTATATTTCATCCTTAAACTATGTAACCTTCATCTTTGTCTGGAGAGATCACACATTTGAGTTGGTTTAATTCACTTAAGTAGTAAATACAAAGAGCAACCTACCCTCACTATCACTGGGAAATTTGAAAAACGTTCATGTCCTGTTGCAGTGCTAAGAAATGAGATTCTTCAGTGAAAAGCTATGATGCTGTTAGGGAGGCATGGGCCAACACGCAGGGTAAGGACAGGCATTCTTGAAGGGAGGAAGCTGAAGAGTGGTGTAGTATTGGTAATTTCCAAAACAAACACAAGTAAATCATTTCCCAGGACTTCTCATTTACTTGGCATTTTACAGTAGTGATAAAGCAGCAGAATTATCTGAGTCCCCAGTATGTTCTTTCTAAGTGGCTTTGGCTTCTCAAAAATGGTCAGGGCACAACAATTCAATTACACTGTTCCCTGCAAAGGATTTGTCCACAGTGGCAGCACCAGTAGCTTACTAGCAGGAAGAGCAGCAGAGACTAAATGATTCATGTGATTCTGATTGTTAAAAGCAAGCCATGTACGTGCTCTTTCTCTTTTGCCTTTTGCTGGAGTTTACGATTTCCTTGTTCACCTGTTCTTGGCAGTTTTGAGGCCTCTGTGGCTTCCCAGAATCTAAAGAAAGAAACTATTCATTGGATGTGCTTCAACTGCCAGACAAGTTACTGCTGGGTTAAAAAGAAGAGTTGTGGCTGGCAAGAGCATATTGAGGAAGGAAAACAGCAAAGGTTGCCCATCTTGACATGTCTTCCATCTATCCAGGTCACCTTCCTTCATATATAACAGCAAGTTACATGTTATATGTGCTCCTGGCCAGTCATGCTGGCACATTTGTGTCCTCCTCTTTCCCTATGGATCTAACATGGGATCCTGCCCATTTCTTCACAGCTCCCTGCTTGGTTGTTTGCTGCTTGTGTACTGGCCAAAGTGCTCATCCACACAAGTAAATGGGAATTTTCAGTTTTAAATTTACTGCTTGTAGATAGTTCCATCCCTCTGATGCTGGTCCTTTGGTCCCACTCTTATTGTCTCCTTGGTGTTGTTTCATTGTTTGAAAGGAATTTCTGCCCCATACAGCTGTTAGTGTGGTTATCGCCTACCACAGAAACCCCTTTCAGTGATACAGGAAAAGACTTGGTGAAGGCCCTTCCAACCCAAACCATTCTGTAATTCTGTGGCAATAGGAATATAATTATGCTCCTATGTATTCAGTGCATCCAAACTATTTTATGTGTCTGCATGCTATTTCTTCTAAGGTATGATACGAAGAGAAATGAACAATGTATTGTATATGTGGCATCAGTCTAACTTTTAAGTTTTGTTTAAATATTTGGTGCTTGACTCCATTCTTAGTTTTTTTCTGAGGTCTTCTGTGGCAACATCTGATTTTCACATTTTATAATAGAAAGCAAAGTCTTCAGTTACAGTGAAAATGAGTTAAAAGGCTTGTGTTCATAGTATGTGACCGGTTTGTTCCATGCAGAAAGAGCCAGATTTTAGAAAGTTGAAAACTTGCTGACATGCAAATGTTGCATCTCTCTCTATCTCCTGTTCGGGGAATGAATTTTAATATGCACTTTGGAACAGATTTAATCTCATCTGCAGTTCCTTGGGTGAATCTGCAGCTTAGGCATTGCTCCTGACTGCAGCGATCCCTGTGTGATTTCTGTCATTCCTTGATGCCACTGTTTGCCATGGGCTCGTCTTCCTCTCGGTGCCTGCAGGCTGTGCTCCTATATAGCATATGTTTGGTGAGCCATCTGGTTCCAGTGGCTTCCCAGGCGCCTCCTTCTCACAGCCTGTCTTCTTGGCAGCCACCAGCGCCTACAAACCCTCTGCCTGGCTTTCTCCATGGGTCAGGGATTCTTATTTTAGCATGGAAACCTTCACGTTTGGGATAAATAAAGAAGCAGCTTATAGAACCAGTGGGACTTCATTGGTGTAGGGAAAGGGACTGAAATGTACGGACTCAGGCCAGCTCCCCTGAACGCCCCTGTGTGACACGTGGGGTGAATGAAGAGTGTTCAGCTGCCTCCTGGCTGGGCACGGTGCTAACAGAAGGTTCTCAGCGCCAGCAGCCAAGCACCCACGCACACCACGTGTACCAAAATACGTGAAGACAGCAGAGCTCCCAGGAGTGAATTCAACTGCTGTGTACCTTGCACTTGCACATCTAATCATCAGAGAACTGGCTCACCATTCCTGCAGCTTTTAAACCCCCACAAAAGAACAGAATTAGCAGAAAACAGCAACCCAACTGTTTACTTTCCCAATAACTGTCATGGGGAATCAGCTCAAAGGTTGTGCTGCTAGGTGACAAAATGGGTACCGAGCAAATCCAAAGATCAGGATCTATATAAGCAGAAATTAAAAGGCATTGTTACGCACAGAGAAATTTAGAGATAATAAAAGATTGACTTCAGCCATTATTGCATATCTTCAGCAGTTTGTATGGGGGAATAGTACTGGGGGAATCTTCCACAGCTTTCTCTGTTGCAACATGGTAAAATTACATTAATTAATGTAACGGTGTTTATGTGAATTGAAAGCATAGAAATGCTACTCACATCTGCCTGTTGTAACATATCCTAAAACAGTGCTGTAGTGTGGGTCATCCCACACGCTGAATATACGCTTGGGGACATCCTCTGGATGAAAGAGATGATTTTGCATTCTTCTTCTTTAAATTTTTAAATTTCTAACCCTCTTCTGACCATAAATTAGGTGGGTTATTCTTTGACTTGCACTGATACAGTAAGAAAATTCATGTAAGATGAGACCAGTTGTTGTGTCAAACAGTTTCTGCTTTGCCTGTAGTGAGAAATAAAACTAAATCTTGAAACGCCTTCTCCCCACCCCTCCCTTCTTGCCAGAGAGGGGAACTTCACTCCTGGCTTCACTAAGGATACTGAATATCTACAGCTAAGTTATTTACAAGGAAGTCTACTTGAGATTAATTTGGGGTAAACAGAAGCAGTAGATGGTAATAACCCCATCAATCATTTGCTGTTTCACAACCAGTTTCAAGCAATGCCATTAGAGTCTTTTTTAAGACACAGAACAAGTTTTCCAGAGCTCCTGGCTGCCAGACTAAGTAACCCCCCCCCCCGCCAAGGCAAGTGCATCCCATCTTGACTGATCACTTCTATTGAAGAGCATCAGGAACAAATAGGAGAGCTGTGAATTAGCTTGGAAGGATTGGCTTTTAAATGTTACATTTCAGTGATTATTGTTTGCTCACTGCAGCCAAAAATAGTTTATGGAAATGAAAAACCCTTTGGTATTTTATTGCAGTCTAAAGAAAATGAAGATTTAAGGAAAACGCATGCTTGGCAGACAGAAGTGTGTGTGCAATGGGTGATGTGAACAGAGCCTGGAATACTCTGACATTGTACGCTTTGTTGAAGTTGTACCAGCATGCCAAATCTGAACGGCAGTTTTTCCTGCAGAAAGCAACATGTATAGCAAGTCCCATTTTAAAAAGTAAAGTGAAGATCCTGTGAATTATTTCCTGTGTTGAAATGCCTGTAGCAACACAGAATTTAATTTCAACAGGAATTTGCAAAATCATAGGGGTCATTTCGTTTTGTACCACTTGAAAGCGCAGGGAGTAAGTGCAAAATATTGATCATTATTTTATTCAGATTCTAAGTTCTACATTAATTAATTTGCAAAACAAAGCAGTAAATAGAAACTAGATTTTCTTTTGCTCCAAATACATGACCAGGAAAATTCTGAATTACATTGGAATAGGTTAGTATTCGTACAATTCCTTGAAACTCTTCCATGTCTCCTCCAATTGCAATTCTTCTGTAGGTATGTGGCAATTCCAAGTCAGCTGTCACAATAAAGCCTGGTTTGTGGATGTGAAGTGACAATCATCTTAACTGTACATTTGTACCTAGGGGAACTACTTACGGAGTTTTACTGATTTCTTTCAGCCCTGCCCCACTGCAGGTAAAAGATTCCTTCTGGCAAGGGGGCTAGAAACCAGTGTATGTGGCAGCAGTTCCCTCCTGACTCTCTAATTTAGCCTGGCTGATCTTCATGAATCATACATTTCTTGTATATGACTGAAGAAAAGCCTCCTGTACCCCTAAAATCGAGCTTTATTAATTTTCAGAGGGTACAATCTTGTTCTGATATCATTAGTGTATGATTAGCATCTGAAGCTGTAGTGACATGATGGCAGTTCAAATGCTTTCACAAGCTCAGGCTGCAACAGCCGCTTTCTCACTGCTGCAGTTGCAGATGCTGAATTTGGTGACCGGACCGAAGTGCTTCCCAACAGTTGTGCATTCTTGTGTACTGAACTCTCTGGTTTGGGGCTGTGACCCTTTTAAAAATAATGTGTAACCCTACTGGAGATTTCAATAGGAGCAGTCAGGTGCTTGGAGTGAGACAAGAGCAATTCTTTCACTAAAGTAAGGAGCAAAATTTCTGAATAATGCTGCTGCAGCTAAATGTGGCCTACACATACAGAGGTGCAGGCCTGGTGACGTGTTTCAGCAGATCCACTGATATACTTGGGAAAAAACAGGGAAGTTTGAAGGTTATTAAGGTTGGGTCTATAGTTTTCATAAATTAATTAGCCATAGAGCTGTATATCAATTACTCTTTATTATTTTTGTTGTTAGTCAAGGTTTTTTCCACATTGGAGCATGAAAATTCAGCTTGCAGTGGACTTTGTTATTGTATTCTCTTTAAAGCTGTATTCTTAGTTGAAGTAAATAAACCAACAAGGTAAAGAGAGCTGATAGCTACTCCATCTGTATTATGGCACACAATGATGGCTGGAAGTTAAAGGTTTGATATATAGATCTATTCTTTTATTGCCAGCCCCTGCCCCTGAAGAAAGTATTAAAATTTCCAGATGAGTAACCAAACAATAAATAGATGAGACAGTTGCTGTGAATATCTGATTTTTTGCATAATAATGAGATATTGCTGGATAATACGCTTTGCAGTCCACAGTTTGTCTACATTATCATTTTGATTGGACAAATGCATAAGAAAGATATACAAGTGAAGCCGTGCCAGGTCTTCTATTTGAAATTGATTCCATGTGAGAGTTCAGTTAAATTTCTAGGACATCTTAAAACCAAAACAAATTCTAGGAATATCCCTGCACACACACACATTCATTTGCACACGAAATACACAGCCGGTATCTGGCCTTACAATTTCTTATGTGCAGCAGAAACGTTGTGTGCAAACTGCAGGTTCTTTCTCAGGCCAGTAAGGTTAGAATTAGGGGCATTTTCAGTGAGCATCTTCTCTCCTGCCTTGCAAAAGGCTCATGGAAACTCATATAAGGGGGTCTTTCAGTTCACTGCAGTGCCTTGTTCCATCCCAGAATAGGCCACAGCAAAGGAGGTTCTCGGCTCAGTCCCAAATGGTGGAGAGATAAATTTCTCATTGCTTTCACTGTGGAAAGAGAGAAAGAAAAGAAAAGAAAAGAAAAGAAAAGAAAAGAAAAGAAAAGAAAAGAAAAGAAAAGAAAAGAAAAGAAAAGAAAAGAAAAGAAAAGAAAAGAAAAGAAAAGAAAAGAAAAGAAAAGAGAAAAAGACACTGAAGTTGAGACATGCTGATCTTCATGAAGGGCTCAAGAGCCTGTGACACCTAGTACTGGATGCAGTTTTGATGGGGGGAAAATACTGTGCCAGTTCAACTCCCTGACAAGTTTCTTATATTCAGTGCTGCATATAAGGGTAGCACTGAAGCAACACCTCAGTCACAGCTCTCATTGCTAGAAAATGCCCAGCAATACTGCTAATATCAGTGTCTAGGTTAAAGCTGGTTCTCACTTAGGAAGCTGATTGACAAAATTAAACTAAGCCATTTTTAAAACTTATTCTGGAATTTTTCTTTTAAAGTTTTATTGAGAAACCTGGAAATGAGAGTTTAGTTTTCATTATATAAACAAACTAAAAAACAACAAAACAAACAAAAAAGCTATATAGTTTTTTGAACATTTATCTATTTTCTGCACTTCATCTTGCCATCTGGACAGGAAGATGTGGAAGCCCAAGCTTCAGGAGGAGTTTCTTGTGGTACTCAGAATTCCACCTCCTGTTGTTGGTCTGGGGTAAGTCTGAGCCCTCTGAATCCTGCGGGGGTATCACATTCTTCCTTTTTTCCTATATTCTTCTTAGATCTCCCAGTCTTCTCCAAGTCTTCCCACAAATGTTTGCTTCCTCCAGGTTTTGAGAGAGCAGGGTCCTGTGCTCCTTGCACGCGGTGACTGCAGTGAGTCCTTGCTGTGCAAACGGTGACAAACCTGGCCGGCACAGGGCTGGTTTCAGAGCAGTGAAACACTGGCAGTTCAACTGCAAACGTCTGTTGTTTCAACAGAGGAGCTGACATGGCTCTGTCTTCCTTTTTTCCCTCTGTTTGTGTCTGCATGTATGCACCAGATGAGAAATCGACACACTTAAAAAACAATGGTAAAATAAATCAGCAAGCCCAGCAAGTATGACTTAGATGTGTTCTAAAAGCACTTACAGCATCACCTTTCCTCAGCAACAGAGATGAAAACCATTGCTAGATTAGAGGAATTTACACAGCTACTGTACTGCAGCTCTGCTAGGACATGGATGATGCAGAACACGATTCAGAACAATTACTGAAGGACATTTCTGATTACTTGATAGTTCCCCCATACCAGATTTATGTAGCAGTAGTTTCTGACCCTGTTTCCTCACCAGAGCATACTCAGTGTATTAGAAATGATGCAGGATTTTCCATGGGTTTAAATTATGGATCAGCATTTCTGTCATGATGGATATCCCAAGAAGAACTTTGATGATGCACAGCCATCAGTGTTGTACCCAGAAGCCATTTGACCACAGAACAGAAGTGGAACCAGGTTTTGGCCTAGTTACCCATTTCTGCTGCAATGTCCCACCCTGCGAGTGACACCTGGCTAATGTCCCCGTTCACTTTCTCATAATCCCTCATCCTGTAACCACCAAACAGGAATTTTGTGGGTTCTTTTTCCTCAGTTATACCAACCCATATCTCCGAAGCAGAGTCAAATTCCCCTAAAAGCACAGACTATTTTCATCTACACCACGACATTCCCTGTCCTGGCAAAATTCCAGCTTACTGCATTTGACCTCAGAAACAAGATGCATCGTGCTCTTACTGTGATCTTGGAATTATGCAACTGACCAATTAGTTTTATGTTAAAGATTATAATATGGTTAATGGGCAGCAAACTTGGTGAAGTCATCAGACTAAGTGTACTGCAGGTGCAACATCTTTTTTTACTGGAATTTGATTCATTCGCAAAATTATTTTTCTATTCAAAGCAACTGTCATGCTTCTTTTGTCCATAGATAATTAAATAAGCTTTCCAATTTATTCATGTATTCTAATTTACATAGGGTACCGACCCAAAATACCTTTCTGCTTACCCAGAGAGAAGACATAAAACACATAGATAAATCTAAATGGCAGCCAGGGCACAATAAGAGCAATTCTGGCTGGTGAGGGCAGTGTTGCAGTAGCTCGGAGCCTGGCCCTGGCTGGCTCAGCAGTGGGAGTGGGGGCTGGAACAAACTGAGTACTGCCAGAGAGCTTTCTCTCTTCTTTTCTGGGGTTACAAGATACTGCAGGTCTGAGGTATTGAACTGTCCCGTGCAGAGCTTCTGTGCTCTCTTTACTCATATCTTCTTTAAGTCAGCTTTCTAGGGTACAGGCAGGTACTCAGAGCAAGCTTCTCCCTTTTATTCACTTCTTAAAGGTGCTCGTCTTTGTACAAGGCCTCTGTGATAAGAGAATTCCATCCAAAGTTCATCAGCTCTGCGCTGTGTTCTGAGCCTGAGGCTTCCTGCAGCTGAGGTTCACATTTCTCAGAGGTTCTTTACGTTCAAAGTTTTAGATTCTCCTGTGATTCCTTCTAACACAGAATTCAAATCCTTCACAAACATTTGTGCGCACAATTGCGCAATGATATTGTGAGTTTGGCAAATGGCACTGGATTCTTTATGGAGAAGAGGCACAAAGGGGCCCAATATACAATATTTGCAGCCAAGAATAAATCTCAGAAATATGAGCTACAAAGATACTTGGATACTGGAGCATTGTAGGGCGTTATAGACCCTTTGCAAGTTTAGAGAAGAGCATATAAAGTACTTTTCAGGCAGCCTAGGCCTGTTTCAGGCTGTCTGGGTACAGGAAAACGATTGTAGGGACAGGCTGGCTCAGTGGGCTGAGGCCCGTGTGTGAGGTCCAGCACGGCCCAGGCTTGGCTCACAGCAACCCCTGCAGCGCCACAGGCTGGGGCAGAGGGGCTGGAAAGCTGCAAAAGGCCCCGGGGGCGCTCCCCAAGAGCGGCTGAACAGGAGCCAGGTGTGCCCAGGTGTGCCCAGGTGTGCCCAGGGGGCCAAGGCGGCCGATGGAGCTGGCCTGCAGCAGCCACGGTGTGTCCAGCAGGGGCAGGGCAGTGAGCACCCCCTGGGCTGGGCACGGCTCAGGCCACAGCTCCAGGGCTGTGTCCAGCTCTGGGCCTCTCGTGAAAAGGAGGATTCTGAAGTGTTACAGCATGTGCAGAGAAGGGCTGGAGTCCCTAGAGTCCAGGGGAAGGTATGGATCACAAGTCCTACGAGGACTAGCTGAGGGAGTTGGGCAGTTTAGCCTGGAAAAAAGGAGGTTCAGGGGGACTTTATTGTTCTCTACAACTCCCTGACAGCAGGTTGTAGCCAACTGGGGCCTTATCTCCCAAGTAACAGGTAACAGGGTGAAAGGAAATGGACTTCGGTTGTGCCAGGGGAGATTTAGGTTGGATATTAGGAAAAATTTCTTCATGGAAAGCCTTGTCAAGCACTGGAATAGGCTCCTCAGGGGCAGTGATGGAGTCAGTTCCTGGAGACACTGAAAGATGTGTGGGTGTGGCTCTGAGGGACATGGTATAGAGGTGGGCTTGGCAGTGCTCTGTTAAGACTGGACTCCATTTTAGAGGTATTTTCCAGCCTAAATGGTTCTGCAGTGTCCTGAGATTCCACATGCTCTAATGTTTTTTTTCCACATGAGACCTTATGGGTACTTTGGGAGTCCATGAGTGAGCTGGAGAATTAACCTACTTTTTCTAAGCTGTAGGAAGTGCATTTCTGTTTTGATTGTGCTGTCTCTGCACCACAAAAGCCAGAGATGTGGTAGCTGTGAGCAGACACCTTTCAGCCAGCAGAGCTGGGCCTCGGGCTCCCCAGCAGCCAGTCCTGCTCAGGCTCTGGGATCACACGTGCTGCAGTACCCAGGACTGCATCCACAGCTGGGACAGTGCCCCAGTCGGTGACTTTAGGGATTGTGTGTGTGGACTGCTTTATGATCCTCAAGTGTGGTGTGTAGTAGCTCTTTTTTTTCCCCAGACAAGGAAATTCAGCTTCAAACATATCCGTCTTATTTATAAGCAGTTTAAACTTTACACTCAAGTTATTTTCTTCTCTTTCCCCAAGCTCATAATTTAAGGGGAAAACCATCAAAAATAAGTACATAACATAGCAGAATACAAACCCTTAAAAACTAGCAGAACCTTCAGTCTGTGCTTGTTTTCCTTTATGGTATTTTGTTTTATTAATAAGGCTGCCTCTGTATTCATGACAAAATAAGAAAGCTATTTCCAATGAAACAGACAAGTCTTTGTTAGACATCAAATATAACTAATATTTGATGTCATAAATATTAATGACTTTCATGTCTTCAGATACTTTAGAATCAATTCCAAACATTTTTGTTTTTATTCACTCTTATTTATTTTTTCACATTGAACTGGTAGAAGACATTTTCCCCTGTTTTCCCATAGAAAATGTATCAAGTTCTGCAGCCTTCTTTTCTGTTGGAATGAAGATGTTGCTCAGTGTATTTACATGGCTGTATCTGTACAGCCAGGCAGAATTAGCAGCCAGGGTCATGTAACAGAAATGTAGATATGATGGCCCCAAGTCCAGCTGCCAGTTAGAACTGATCCTAGGATTTCCTGGCAAAAGAGAAGGGATTAAAGAGGCCGGCCTTTACCTGGAAACGTTCAAGAGACCACATTTTCTGTGGGCACAGCACAGTGCATTACATGTTGTTTGACATCTCTTTTCTTTGTCAATTCTCCACAGGTACTGAGCAATAATTGGGATCTCAGCAACAATAGATCAATATTTGTTGTTCCTTAAAAGCAGGAGATTCCTCTTTCTGAGTGGAATAGTTCTGTCTCTAATCACAAATATACAGACTCAGGTTTAGGCCACAAATTCAAATTTTCATGTCCTATAAATAAATAATGACTAATGTTACTAGTTGAATGAGCGTTGATGCAGAGAGCAGAGTCTCCTAGAGATTAGATATCTGAACCTGATATACCTATAACAATTGGGGGCCAAGTTAAAATATCCATCCACACATGGAGGAGAGGAGATTCTTTGCCTGTGGAGGATTGGTCTGTACTCAGATCAAATGAAAAAAAAAAGATGCAAGCCTGTGATGGGAAATGTAGGAAAACAGTAAGTAAAAAAAAAAAATCATACCTTAAAAAAGTCTGAATGCTTTTAGGGAATGAAGTAAAGAAATCCCATGTTCTTTCCCAGCCTGTGGAACATCAGAGCTGTTGTAAATAGGCCAGTCCCAAAGAGAACACACATGTTCCAAATGGGAGGAGATTATTTGCTGCACCATTTTAGCATGCTTGATTTATCAGTAATTAATGGAAAGTTGACAGGGATTTTGAGCAAAATAGTTCAGTGTTTCATAAACCCAAGATTTGGCATAAAAAATGTTTTTCTTATGATACATTCATATGGTGAGAACATAGCCAAGTTGTCAGCATTAATGAAATCCATCCTAATTCCTCTTTGTAAGATGCATTGTTAATCTGCTGTTATTGAACAAGGAGTTCAAAGCAGTTACGACAAAGAGTAGGACAAGGAGAAAATACATTTGAAAATTGCATCATTAAGAGCACGAACTAGAGGCTGAACAGAATCGCTTCAGTTTGGTGATGAGACTGATGTGTTCCTTGGGGTTTTTAGATAGTTTGGGAGGTAGAGAATATTTCCTAGGCAATCTTAGTGACTACATGGGATTTGCTGGTATTAACTAAATTTGGAAGTTTTAGCCTAGTTTACTGAGGAAGTGAGGCTTATGAGACCATATTTAATGCCTGTTCTCTCAGTCCAAGCAATGTTGAATGTTTTGGCCAGCTTCAGTCAAACTTCGAGAGGAGTGGAACTCCTCTTTCTACTAATTGAGTTCCTTAGTTTTTTAAAAGCGTTCTCTTAAATGGTTTCTTAAAATGTTGACTCGATAGAAAATACAGGCTCAAATTAGTCCCTGAGGGAAAGCCAGTCTGAGCTCAAGCACTGTTCATTGTGTGTGGCAGTAACAAGGCAGCCATCAGTGGTGCCTCCTCTGACAAGTCAGCAGGCAGCTCTCTTCCCTCTGCTCTTGTTGGGTAGGTTGTGATAGAGAAATAAGAGAGGAGGGCTCTTTGGGCAGGTATAGTTTAGGGAACAAAGGCCACAATCTGTAGGATATCAGGTAAATTTATTCCAGTGCTTACACTCTAGTGTGCTTTTCAGTACTGCTGTCTGTCAGCCATCCCCACTGAGATCAATCGGAGTTGTACTGTGGACTGAAAGGATAACAACATAAAGAATGGGAATGTGCAATCTTGAAAAGCCTCTGCATCCAGTGAAAGACCCCCGAGTGCCAGCACTAACAGCTCCTTACAGAATTTCCAGAATGAAATCCTTGTGCTGTTCCCACCAAGGTCATGGAGAGGGCCTGTAAGAACAGTTAAAGTTTTCATTCTGTCCTGGTCTTGGATGCTGCCACTAGTTAAGAAAACGCTTAACAGCAATATTTTAGCAGATCTTTTTGAAACTGTTGATTTTTCCAGTGATTTTGTGCTAGTTACACAATGCCAACAAGTGAAAAATTAAATGGAAACATCCAAGAATAGTCTGAATCCTTTGGTTCACACAATTGTATATTCTCCTTTGCATTGCTGGCTGCCTTGCAAGGAACAAATAAATAGATGGCACCTTATTGCCTGGAGTTTTGAGCTGTCCACAAGGATTGAGAAACGTGGTTTTATTTTGAAAAGAAAATAAAATTGGTGGCATTTTCATCCCCATTTGCTTGAGCCTAATGGGCTTGATGCTTTCTGTGCACATAGTGGGTTCTTGCATCCACATCTTGGCAGCAGAGGAACTTTGTACATGAGTTTGTGTTTGACAGTCTTGCTCTGCACAGCTGAAATGACACCAGCTCTGCTGGGCTGAAATAAGGAGCACACGAAGCAGGCTTTGGTAGTTTGCTACAGAGATCAGTGTTTGTTCAGTGCATTTACTCTAGTTAAAGCAGGGGAGTTTGCCTCCACACAGACCATATAAGTCAATCATAACTCTGTCAGAGTAAAGAGAAGGTTTAGGCAGAATGAAAAAGCAGTTGTAACAAGGAAGTTTTCTCTTTTCAAATTAACATTTACCATTTACTAATGCAAAGAGAAAAAGGTTACAGTGCATGGTGTAGCATGCTTGGAAGAGTGGAACATTTTCTAAGGCCCAGTGAGAGGTCGTGGTTTGGAGCTTCTGAGAGACAAGTCAGCCTCTCTGAAGCCTCACGCTGCTACTGGTACGTGAATTACCTGAGCTCACACAAAACAAATGACCAAACCCACTGCCTCAAGGTCTGCAGTGCAAGGGACAGGCTTTACTCTCTGACACCGTGAAGACCGGCATGATTTGCATTCCCTGCTCCAGGGAGAAAGGCTTTCACCATTGCTGCTCTGACAGATACAAGGAATTCCACCTCATGCCAGGATACTGCAAGGATCCAGGCTTATATAATGATGCTTGCTGTTTTCTGCCAGTTCAGTTCCCAGCTTTCCTAAGAGGTATTTCCAGAGCTCAAGTGGATGAATACTGACAGCCTCTGCTTTGTGTCCTCAAAAGGATGAAGGAGAAGACAATGCTGAAAATAGTACTTAACTCTGTGCTGTTGACCTCCTACCCAACTGTGCCACATCCACATTCACAGAACCATAACCTCCCTGACTTGCATTGAGAACTAAGGAACGCATTGTTACTGACCCAAATTCATCCCATTGAGTCTCTTTGCAGCGGCATTTGACCCCAAAACTGTCCTTTTAAGCAGTATGTCTTTACTTGGAAAGAAAAAATCAGAGTTTGATCATGGAGAAACAGTTTGGGATTTGGCTTGTTTTATTTAGTTGTAGGAACTGACAAAGGAGAATGCTCAGGAAAATAGAATGTCGAGGAACTTTCGATACTCTGAACAAAAGAAAAAGCAGCACTTGGATATACCCAGTCCTTACTGCAAAGGGAGGGCTAACGAGGGATTGAGAGTGCTAGATGTCCCATGTGCTTTCTTCTTTTCTAATGTTCTGGGTGGCTGTGTGATCCGATGGCTGTCAGACGCTCTGTGGTCTGACAAGGCTTTACTTCTCTTTAGAAATGTATTTTGTTTTAAAATTTATGCCTGTGACCAGTTAGGAGGAAAACGATGTTCTCCGAAATACAACTCAGACACATCAATGCAGATAGAGAAAGAGAAGCACTTTGATAGGATTTGAGTGCTACAGGCAGAACTGGATTTATTTTCCAATGGAGAGCCTTCATTTGAACATGCAATAGGTGCCCCTGGTGATTCCTGTGCAATGACTTCAAAAGAGTCTGATCTTGAGCTTATGGAAAAATCTCAGAGTAATACCAAGCTGATAAAAAGACGTATCTTTGTATATCTTCTGACAAGAAAAAGAAGGAAAAGAAAAAAAAAATAAAAAATAAACCCCTAACCCAAATTCCTCAAAAGCAAGGCTCTGCAAGATAAGCCTCTGTTTTCAAAAGACTTATCCCAAACCATCTTACAGTAAAGGGATCTATAATATATAAGTATATATAGACAGTGACAGGAAATGTAGTATCTAACTATGTACAGACAATGGAATTTACTGTTAATTGTCCCTCCTTTTGTTCACTGAAGGAGTGAGGAAGAGAACGAGGTAATTTCAGAGCAGCCAACCCCTGGCTGATTCCAGCTGGTGGTGTCCATTCTCCAGACTGTGCTGGGCAGTTCTGGCAGTGTGGGGGCAGAGCAGGAGTTTCAGCCCTCCTGTGCTCTTGCTGCTCCTCTCTGGCCCTGCTGTCTCCCCTGTGCAGACATCACCAGTCCTATGGCTCTGATTCAGCCAAACCCTCTCTGGATTCCTCACAGGAATTCCTCTACCAGCTCTTATAGTCAGGCTTTCAAAAGAAAATACAGTGTTAGTAAGACCTTATCAAAGGTTTTACAGTACCTGATGCTTTGCTTAAAAATCCTGGTTACCCTGAATGCTGAAGAATTCCCAGTGATCTATTTGTTGTTAGAAAAGGAGGGAGGAAATCTGTTTGAGGTATTACTGATGAGAAGTGGATAATGTGGTTTTGATGAAAAAGGATTTGAAAAATTCCTCACCATTGAGAAGGTGGAGTCAAAACATAGAGAAGATAATTTCTTAAAATTTTCTAGAGTTTTATCAAAAATATTTAGGACTGTGATTTTATTGTTCAGATATATTAGTCCACATCTTGAAAAGTACCCTAGCATCCTAAAAATGGGTGATGAGCTGTCCTTTCTTCCTCCAAGGGTTAAAAACAAACAACTCAAACTAACCAACTAACTTAAAAACAACAACAACAATAACAAACCAAACAAAAATTAAACAAACAGACCTAAACCTTGTTAAAGGCAGAGAGGAACATGGTTTGGTCTGGGTTTGACCCTTCTTTGGCAAGTTCTTTTGCATATGAGACAAAAAGAAATGGCTTCTGGCTCATGGTCTGAAAGCACAGGACTAATAGGTGAAGAAAAAATGACAAAGAATGTAAACATTTTCCAAAGCTTCCAGAGTTGCCCATGACCATGCAGCATTAGGACACCTGTGTTCAGCTGCATGTGACCTTCCATATCCACTGACTGTGACCCCAAACTGAGAGAAAGATAAATCACTTACCTAATCAGAAAATCATCTGAATGCTCTGAAAAACCTTGGTAGCAAAACTCTATTTAATTCACTGGGAATTTTCTGTGGATTTTTATGCAGATAAATTTTTACCCTGAACCCCACCCTTCGTCTATAAGGTGTTTGCAAGCATGAATTGGGTGAGCTGTGCTCTAACTACAGGACTCTATGCCTGAGGGATAAGAAAACCCAGCAGGGCCAGGGCAAGCAGGAAGGGACAAGCCTCCCCTCCTGGGGAATTGTCTGTTGAGGGACTGGTGTGTCTTCCTCTGCCATACACAGCGCTTGTCATTTTTAGGGAGAAGCTACTGGTGCCACTCTTGCAAATCATGAATGGCTGCATATAAGGGACTTTAAAAACACGTCCTTTGGCTAGTGAGGAGAGCAGCTCAGGGTGGTCCAGCTTGCCCCCATCCCCATGTACCTTCAGGAGTGTGTCTGCTTCCCTCAGCCTCCAGATATACCCGACCTCCTAGGTCTAGCAAAGATGAGGGAGCTGTAGCTCAATAAAGGAATGAATATGCCAGTTAACAGGTGTAGAAATCATTCAAATCTGCTTTCCTGTCTGTTAGAATTCCTCTCTGTTACAGTTCTCACAGATGCAAATAAAGCAGTAATTTAGAGCCAAATTACGTGCAACAGGGATCAGCCCTCTCTCGATCCTCTTCCTTGTTCTCCTGAGAACTTCCTTAATCTGAAAATAATATGGGTTAATTATGAAATTATGTTCAACAAGGGCTCAAGTGCATTCAGCACAAATTGAGAAGAAACACAAACTGTTTGTGGTCTCCTTCAGCCGGTCTATGCAGGGCTATTCCCATCCTCTGTGTGTGAGCAGGCTCGTTACTGGTCTGAAGAGCCCAGCCCCGTGAAAAGCTAAGGAGAGGCAGGAGCTCAGGGACAGAAGCCACAAGCCGTGTTTCTGTGGGTCCAGCACTCCAGTGGGAAAGACCTGGGGGAACTGTTCATGCCCCATCAGCCTTCAGGGAGGGATGCTTCCAAGGCACAAGGCAAAAATGTTTTAAAGACCCTGGGATGCAGACAGCACCTTTCAGCTTCTCAGTATTCTGCTCCCAGCAACACACATCATTAAGTTTAGGTGAAAAGTTGGTAGTCAGAACCACAGAGAGAATGTCCATGCAGGAGAGAAATACAGGAAAAGGCAGGAGAGAATCCGATGGTGATATGGCTCATGTTGGTAAAAAATTGCACTTTTGTGGTGTGGAAGAGGTGGGCTTACAACTGTATGAAGAAATGGTTGCCATCTGTGGCTAGCAGTGGAGAATTGTCTTCCCTGCTCTGAAACAGATGCTTTGTCCACCTTGATATTCTGCAGCAGTTTCCTGTCTGACCTAACCATTAAAGCAGCTCTTTTTGGCCAGAGCTGAGTGACTTCATGTGCTTTCATGTCCATGTATTCCAAAAGCCAGGCTGTGGTAACATTTTGCTTGTTTAATTTGTATTTGTTTCATATTTAATTTGTAATGCAGTGGTACCACTGATAACAGGAATAAATGTGCTCCCTAATTAGTAGCTTAGATTATTAAAATATGGAACTAACATGTGGACCTCCTCAGGGGAACAGCCTTGGGAGCAAGACATCCCAGATCCTCTGGCAAGAAGCTTTTTTTTTTTTGTTTGTTTGTTTTTTTTTTTTGTACAAGAGCTTTTTAAGGTCTGAGAAGGCACCTTAAGCTGTCAAGGCCATGGCTGGTGAGCCCACCTAGGAGTAGAACCAGGTCTGGGTTTTGGACTCAATCCCTACTTATTTATTGTCTATCTAGTATGCATTAAAGCAAGCAAGGAGGATGGAAGCTGCAAACCTCAAAGTGCCTTGATGTCATCCCTGGGAAAATTGTCTACAGGTTAGTGCTTGCAAACAAGGTCGGTACATGCAGGTGGTCTGTGCTGTCTGTGGTAGTTGGGGGCAGTGGAAATGCTGAGCATTTTCCTGTGGTATGAGATTAGTCTTGGCTGTAATATCTCTCTAAGGAGCTGCTCTAATTAATGCAAAATATTGTACTTACTACTTAATTAATACTGAGGCCATACAAAATAGTGCAAAATCAAGAGCCTTTGTTTAGTGGTGGCCACAGCTGTGGTGTGAGTTAACCTGTCAGACACGTTGGTGTGGCCATGCGAGGGATAGGTAAGGGAGCAGGCAGCGAGGCCCTCCCTTGGACACCAAGGTTCTCTGGCTGCCTCAGTGCTGCGGGCAGCAGAGGGAGGAGGGCAGATAAGGTGCCTTCACATACAAAAGCTGCAGAAGGAAGGGCAGGGTCACTTAGTCCCGATACGGCAGTTGGCACCAGCTGGTCCAGCCCCTGTGAGAAGAGTGGCTGTGGCTCTGCTGTCGCTGCTTGCTCCCAGTGCCACAGATGGACACGGCTGTGCTGCCACGGCTGTGCTGCCATGCCCTGTGCTCCCATGCCTGTGCTGCCATGCCTTGTGCTGCCATGCCCTGTGATGTGCAGCACAGACACCGTGCCCGGCCCTGCCTGCGGGTGTAGCCAGGGCAAGGCCAGCACTGGACAGAGGGGAGGATGACCCCGCGCTCCCTGAGCCCGCAGCCCCGGTGTGCCCCGAGTGTGGCACTCCCGGGGTGTCCCGAGCTCACACTCCCGGTGTACCCCGAGTGTGGCATTCCCGGTGTG
>WBMY01005916.1:1073388-1104567 GCA_013397315.1 Donacobius atricapilla
TCCGCAACTCGCCACGCTTTCAACGGCAGAACAATTTAAATGTACAATATTAGCTCACAGTATTAGTCTGGAGGTGCAAAGAACAATCCATTCAGAGACTGAGCTTCAAAGGCACCGGATTCCCCTCAAGGAAAAGTTTACAAATGTGGCTGCTCCCTCCCTCCCTCCCTCCTTCCCTGCCTCCCCCTCGTCGCCTCCCTCGCCGGAGCCGAACGGTTTTCCCGGCACGCTGCTGTAGAGGGCATCCCTGACCAGGTTTCTCCCGCGCCGCCGAGCGGAGCCGCTCCCGCCGCCCGGGGGCTCCGCGCCGCCCGCACGGGCAGCGGGGCTCGGAGGCGAAGCTCTCGCTCTCGGATCTTCCGGCTGAAAAGCCTGGCGCTCCGAAGCCCCTGCTGACTTCACCTTGGGAGGGATAAAGATTTTCGCCTCATTTTTCGCTACAAACCAGGTGCCACTTTCTTACACCGCTTGATGGCAAATGTCTCGTCTTCAGCGAGCTGGATCTGGCATACATTATTTTAATTAAGTCTATGGCGATTTACTTTCCTCTGAGATCCATTCCACGGTGCAATTAGGAACGTATTGGTGCTAGCACATATGAATATTCAGGAGAGTGTCAATTAATTAGCAGACAGAGGAATCTCATTATGGTGCTCAAAACCCTTTTAGTGCTAAGCAGAATTAAGGGGGCATTTGCCAATGTGCTGGATTAGTGAATATTTTACTGCGCGCTCATTTAACTTCATTATCATAGCACTTACGCTACTCTCTGATTTTATTAATTAAATTGCTCGTTAATTTATCCAGAAAGGGGGATAAAAAGTTTTATGACGCCAGAGCACTCGCGTAGACGCCCCAAAGAGCGCAGAGCCGCCCTGGCGCTCCGCAGGAAAGCGCTTCCCCGGGGCCGGCGGGAGGCCGGGCAGCGCGCCCGCCCCACGCCCCTCAGCCAGGTGCATTCTTATCTCCCCTCACCCCGGAGATAAGCGTAATGCGGCAATTAGTGCTGCCGCAGCAAAGGGGAAAAGGGTATCGCTGGGAATTGGAAGCGTAGACTTCGAGTTGCATCTATTTTTCTACTTAAATCTTCTCTCAGCATCTGGGGAGAGGGAAAGCCCACGATGCGATTCACCCCTTAATCTCTGCGCAGGGAAGAAACTGCAGAAAGAAGCGGCGTAACCTCATCTGTGCTAGTATTACGGACACAATCTGACGCGATCCCTTTCCGACAGAGACGGAAGCGTTACCTGCGCGCTTTGCTGGGGAGCAGCGCGGGGCGCGCTGGCTGCGGGCTCGCAGCTTCTCAGCGCAGTCAGAACTGCCAGCATCAGAAGGCAGCCATCAGGATTGCGCTCATTTTCTAATTAGGCAATGCTTCAATTCTCATCTTTTTTTCCAAGGAGCATTGTATTAAGAGCAGCTATTTAAAAAAAAATGTCCGTGGGATATTGTGCTTTGCAAAAAACAAACAAAAATTCCCTCAGAAATGTTTAATATTAAATATTAATCGGATTTAAATTCAATAGCCGTATCTTGCGACAGTTATAGATGTGCAGGAAGCTATAGATAATCAGCCCTTGTGCGTCTTCACGCAGGAGGGATCGACCCGGTGTCAGCAAAGGCTCCGCAGAGGAAAGGGAGACCGATGGAAATGTGTTTTAAAAGTCACCTCCATTTCAACACCGAGCGCGGAATTTGCCCAAAAAGGTTAGAAAGACAAATATTAAATCTGCCTTCACAAAGGGAGCTGCTAAATAGATCCGAAATTAATATGCATGTAAAATTAATTAGCTGCATTTCATGACATCAAAATAAGTACCTGGGAAACAAGAACACCTTCTGGGCATTTGGCACCATATGCTAGAATTACAGTTAATTGACTAATTACATAAATTAGGCATTAATTTTACAACACATCAAGTATAAAAGATATCTCAATTAATTGAGGAGGGGGAAGGAGGAGGTTAAAGGGGAGGCTGGCGGTCCGGCCGGGGGGGAGCGCGGCCGCAGCCGCGGCCAACTTGGGGCGGTGGTTAGCGCGCGGAGCCAGCCAGCCGCGCTCATTAGAATCAATTACACAGCGGAGATTGATTAGAGCCTGGCAGGGCGCGGCGGCCCCGCCGAGACCAGCCCGGAGCCGCTGGAGCCGGGAGCAGCCCAGAGCACGGGATCGGGACCGGGATCGGGATGCGCTCTCTGCACTGACCGCTCCGTCCTGTGGAGCATCCTGCCCTCCTCTGCACCCCTGAGGATTTTATTCTGGGAAGAAAAATCAGTTCTATGATTTTTCAGGCACTGGGTTGGGGTGTTTTCCAGTGGAGTTAGTCAGAATTTCCTATGGCTTTGCTACAGTGGGATCAAGTTTCGGATGATATTAACAATTGACGGTAGCCAGAGCCATGGCACACAGTTCTGGGGCCTCAGAGGTGTGAGGGGATGTCCTCTCTAAGGTCCAGCACCCTGGGGCCTCCTCACCTGTTAGAGAGGCTACCTGGCAAGATTCTGTCCTCCCCCTCACAATAAAAGGAGGGTCTAGTTTGTACCTGACTGTACCCAAAAAGGTGCCAGACTGCATTTACTTTCAGTTTAAGCATGAGGGAGGCTGTGTTAAAATGCAGGAAGGATTTTTAGCTGATGGGAATAATTATATCTTTCAAGCTAAAATTGGCAAAATTCAAACCTGTATGGGAGCCGCAGGGACTGAAAAAAGCCCATGTCATGGAGCAGGTAGTGGAAAGATTATCACACTAGAAGTACTTGGGGAGGCACCAGGAGGCAGCCTCCATTTACACTGGGATTTGCTGGACACCACAAAATAAACAAGTCCTACTCTGCAGCTTTTGGCAAGGTGGCTGGTGATGCTGGGACTGGACCTGCCCCAGCAGAACAGGAGGCACCAGGCGGGCTGCAAGGAGGGCTGGCTTCTGCCTTTGTGGGGCAGTGTGGGGGCTCTTGTTTCTTCCGTGACTCTGCCTTACTAATAGGAACTAAATTTGGCTTCCCTCCCCCTTTGTGAATAAATATTCCATAGGAATAGACCACTGTCTGGTTGCATCAGTGACGATACAGCCTGACTGTTGATGGGCTAGAAAACAGATGAAACCCTGCCACACGTCTATCTTTTTATTGAGACAAAATGTGCATTTTGATGTAGCAGTTTTGTGCAGTTGCCAGATGCTGAAGGTACTTGAGGGAGATGTTGACAAGTGGATAATTGTCAACAGAACTAAAACAGACACTTTGTTTACAGTTGAGCATGATTAATTGAGAGTAAATAAAACAACAGCTCTGTTCATAAAGTCTCTCAGCATCTCAAGTTCACAAGCAGGCAGCATACTCCAGAAAGGAAGGCACTGAACCTGCTCATACACAGGGGTCAGTGATGGAGCTCGATAATGAGAACAGCCTGGGCTGCTCGGGCATCACCCTCTAGGTTTCAAGCCAAGTAGTTTCCTGCTTACTTTTTCTCTCTGATGGCTTCTTTCCTTTTTTTTTTTTTTCCCTTTAATTTTGGCTTACATGGCTGGATCCACAAAGGATTACGGATCACACACTAATTCAAAAGAAAGAGTTGTGCATCTTGAATGCTGGATATAGGTGACTCAGGAAAAATGTGACAAAACTGGTCTAGAATACTTAATCAAAATAGGAAGTGATGCAGCAGTCTTCCCACATTGTAACTTAAAGGTTGTTATAGAACATTTCATGCTTTAAACCAGTAGTGAGGGGCACAAATTAATGGTGATGGTCAGTAAAGTCCATGGATACTCTGCATTTTTGTGGGTTTTTAAAAAATTTTAATTAAGATATGTTTCTATGTGTATCTCATGTAGCAGTGTATGTTTACCCAGACTTGTACAGAAGGTGGCATAGTTAGTATCTAAGTGGTATTTATGCTGCTCAGACTAGACACATGCTGCAGCTCAGATGAGGATGGAGAGGAAACAGAGCTTACCAATCCACAATTGCCCAAATGTGGTTTTTGTGCGTATCTTTTTCAAAATTATAATTTTCTCTCTTCTTTGTGCTTTGATCTACTCTGAAGCCACTTCCTGTGAATTATTTTTTCTTTAATGGACAGGAGCCCTACTAAGAGACTGTTGTAGCAGCTGGTTCAGCCTCCCCCACATGCAGCACACTTATAGGTAAAGTTATGAACCTGTTAATCTATATTCAAACTTTCTGCCTTGGTCCTGTCCTCGGGTGGCTGGAGGTTTAAGGACATCCCCTCTGTGTCTGTACCTGTTGTCAGTGGGCATTCAAACAGCTGCAAGAGCTCTGCAGCCCGTGAATGAGACATGCTTGCCCCATCAGTGCCCAAGGAGGGGCAGCTTCTCTTACTGATGACTGTTGTGTGTTTCCTCTCGAGTCAGCTTATCGCAGCTTGCAGGTTTGGGGGTGTTCCTGGCTTTTGTAGTAACTCTATCCTGCTGTCATTAACTTCAACAGTGCCAGCTTCCAAGACACATGAGAATATCCCTCGGTCTCGTGCCCCCAGCTCAAAGGTGCAACTCTTGGAGGCTGCATTCCAAACAGCCCTTGAGCAGTGATTGGGGGCTGCTCATCTATTACAGCCGTGTCTGCTTAGAGGGAGGGGAAGACTCTCAGGAATTGGTAAGAGTTTGCACAGTAATACACATTTATCTGGCATTTCAAAATACAAGTAACCTTAGGTTATTGTGCTGCGCTCCGAAGGCCGGTCATGCCACCAGCCTCCTATCCAGCGGTGTCCTGAGCCCCGAGGGTGCTGCCAGGACTGCTGTGCTGTGATGTGGCTCCATCTATTCTTTGCTCAATAGATGGGAAGTTTCTGGCATGGCACCGGCGGCTCGCTGGCTGCTGGGCTCCTGTCCATGTGGGCCCGTGGGTCTTGAAGCCATGCCTAAGGGTATTTATTGTGATTGTCAACAGCTTGTCAGTTGGATTATTGATTAGTTTATACTTAATTTGCACTATCACAGCCTAGATGATTGCAGTTTTTTACTTTGAAGCCTCCTGTATCCTTAGCAGTTCTCCAGTTTCTTTGAAAACCTTTCTCCTTTACTTTATCTGTGATCAAAACTTTGCTCATCCCTCATCTAGAATGTGCCTCTTCCTCTGGAGCATATGCTTGTCTAAGCTGCAGCAGTTGTTGCTTGCCTGTGCGGCTCAGAAGCGCCCCAGGATGCTCCCCAAAGGCTGCTGCACTTCAAAGGAGAAGCTGCAGGCTCAGAGCAGCCAGAAAACAGGAGCTTGCGGCCCTCAAAGCCCCAAAGGTGGCTGTTGGCATGGATGTAAGAGGAAAAGCTCCTTTCAAGGAGCAGCTTTGGAGTTTCCTTCTGTAGGGGAGCACTGGGCACTTCAGAGACAAGGCAGCAAGCCAGTATCCTCTCTGCAGATTGTGAAGATCTCCCCAGGAGCTAGAGCAGCTGTGTGGGGAACTCCTGTGCGAGTCAAAGCCCCGAGGGGGAGCGCGGTGGGGACGAGAGTTGTTTCCCTGGTGGAGAGGTGAGAGCATGGTCTGTTCAGCTGCGGGGAGGCTCTCAGCCCTAAGTTACGGCCGTCTTGTACCAATCTGAAGTCCACCGTGTAACTTGTTTGGGATGGTGGTAGGTGTCAGCTCCCTAAAACAGAAGACCCTACTTTATTTGCCAGACAGAAGGGGGAAAATGGTTTCCATACTTATGTCAACTTTGCATTTTCAATTCAATGACTGTCAGATGGTAAAGACTTCAGAGATCCTTTTGAGCCTAACATCCTTTTGAGCCTAACTTACCTAACACCTTTAAAGGACAGGTTTTCCAGTGGAGTTATGTAACTTTAAAAGAAGGCCCAAGGACAGGAGGTTCTGCTACATTTGATGTCAGTGGAGTTGGTGTATTTTGCAAATAGTAATGCACACATGAATTGTATGTGACTTCTGAATGAGGGTATGTTCAGTTTCTATATGATCCAGACACAAGAGTTATCAGGCATGGACCTATAGGAATGTCTGTCAAAAATCACCATAAATATTACTGACTCTGTAGCCTAGGGCAATTGCTGAGAATGCTTCTGTCTAACTGGCCCAGGGAGATGTGCCTGGATTTCTTGCTGCCCTGTCAATGTACTGCCCTGGGGCATTAAGGGCATAGGCTGCAGATGGATGTAGGATACACTTTTCTCATGGTCAAAAGTTACAAGTGGATCCTGAAGGAAGACCTGCTCCGGGCACATGCCTCAAGGCAGCCAATCGCTGCTTCAGTATCTTGAAAGACCTTGAGTTAGAGTCAAAATTGAAATAAGGAGCCAGACCGCTGAAGGTGAATGCGTCTGCAGCTGACGAGAGTGGACACATGCTGGTAACCATCTGCCGGGATCCCTTGTAGGTAGCTGTGCAAGAGCACTTTCATGTTCAGGCTCTGAATGCCATGTGTGTCATTTACTTTATGTGCATGTACTGTCCAACTAAACAGTTGCGTGGGTATTACAGCTATTTAAAGTGATATTTGTATTATGTACTCAACTGTCTGATTATCCATTAGATATTTTCTTCTGAAAAAAAGAATGCCTCTTTTGGTGAGTGTTTGTACACGAAAATCCTGAGATGCAGCAGCTCTGTGCTGTGTATGTGAAGTTTGTATGCATTTGCAAAGTAGGACTTTGTTTAACTTGGTTGTGTTAATGGTCAGAGATGCCATGGCAGTGGTGCTTCAGAAGTCAATTAAACATAAAACATTGTAACAGGATTATTAAAGAGTACTGAATGCCGGAGAATAGATGTGATACAGGAAGGGGCACGAAATTGCTGTGTACTTAGCGTGTATAATGCAGCTTGCTCCATTTGTTCCTGGCTGTTCATAGGAGAGCACATTTTCTCTTTTTAATTGCACAAGATGACAAGACCTTTTAATTAAGGTGGCATCTATAGTATTCATATACTGCAAAACCCACAAATGACTAAAACTTAATAGCATCGTAAAAACTATGGTTAAAGCTTTTACCAACACTGCCATCACAGCAAAGGCTCTTAAATCAACTACATCAGCAGTGAACTTATGCCTACACTGAGCCTACTGACTCGGAGAGCAGGAACTGATTCCTTTTCATGCAGAAGTAGTGTCTTTGTGGGGTGTTTATGGCCATAGTAAACTGGTAAATGGTCCTTTTGTCTCTTCATGTGTACCTGCCCTCCCATGTCTAATTTGTGCAGCCTCTGAAATATTCTGTGTCCAGTCAGAAGATACTTTTGAGGACAAAAGGTAAAACTTCTCTTCTTCATTCAGAAGTTTCCTGCAGGCTTCAGTGGGACAGAGGAGCAGGAATGAGGATATTGCATATGGGGGATGTGGGGAGTCGGGCAGACCGTGCTGGATGCCACAGGAACACAGCAGGGGAGCCCTGGTGCTGCTCAGCTTTGATACCGACTCCAGCTCTCACTCGGAGAACCACATCCTGCAGCTCAGGGATCACAGGATTGCAGCAGGGTCACTGCTGCGACGTGGCACGTTAATCATTGATGAGCAAAACCCTGGCAAGGATTTATGCACAGGCAGATTATTTTCCATCTCCCCCTTCTCCTTACAATGAGAGCCTGACATTTGTTGGGCTGGTGTTTGTGGGGGGGATGGTCCTTCACCATAGGACGCTGTCCTGTGGCATCCCAGGAACCTCTAGAGGTGCATCCTACTCCAGAATTGAGTGAGGTACGTGGCAGCTGAACAGTGGCAGTTTTTGCCTCGGTAACACTGGTAAAAATGGGAATGGTTCTTGGTCACTTTTGTAAGGGGTTAGGCTTTTTTGTTTCCTTATCTGCAGAATGTAAGGGAATATTATGCAGATGCTTAAGGTACAGTCTTATTTTTGGCAAGAGCTTTCTGCATTTCTCATCAGCTTTGTGTGTGTGTGTGTAACAGTTACTGCAGGGGGCTTTTGTAGACATTTCTTTTCTCACAGAATTAGAAATTTAACAGTTTGGTTTTAATCATAATGTCCTGATGCTCAGAGTTCCTTGAGCACACCTTCTATCGACTAAGAAATAAACCAGTTTGTATAATCCAACATTTCCCTTGGGATTGGTTCAGAAAGCAACATGATTTTTACTTTATTGCTAAAAATACTGTGTTGTTTACCAGATGAGTATTTAAATAATTTAAGGATGCTATTCTAAAGAGAGACCTTGTTAGAGTGAAAAGTGCTTTATCATGAGAACCTCTAGCAAAAGAGAGGAGGACAGAGTAAACAGGCAGAGAAGAAGGGGACCTTGGGATGTATTAACATATAGCAACACTAAAATTAATTGTCTTAATCATATCTGGTCTGATATTAGGGAATTATGTTAATCAGGTGTATTTTCTCTGTGGTCAGGATTAGAGTGAGAATTATTGATTTGTGGGTGGAGAATCAGTCATTTGGGTTTGCTCTCTGCGAAGCTTTGTGACCACTGGGGTTGTTCAGGGGCCAGAATCCTTGATTCTTCAGTTCTGTCGCTATCCCCAGTTTAGCCCCAAGGGCCTTGAACAGCGGGAGTCAATCAGCTGAGCAGGCTGAAGACTCTACGGTCTTTCCAGTGCCATTTTCTAGGCTGGCATCTTTGGTGTGGATTTCATGGCACATGAAAAGCTGTGTATCCTTCTCTGCCAGCCCTTCACCCCCACCACCCCTTCTGTTCTGTGTCCCGTTACCTGGGAAGCTGCAAGGACTTTCTTCAGCATGTGGTCGGTTCATCCAGCAAAGGGGCTGGAGCTGGGACCACCACCGTGTTCTGGCGGAATTTTATGTAGCTCTAAAAAGTCAAGGGACCAAAAGAAATGTAAAGTACCAAAAACCTACCCTACTTGGGTCCCAAGTCACTAAAGGAACTTGACCTGGACTTATCCAGTTCATCTATTCAATGACTGGCAAGCACATGCTTAAATTTAGTCCTGGAAATGAAAACATTTGGTAAATCCTGTCCTAAATGGGGTTAAGTTTTTAAATGTCCTTTGTGCATTTTCACATTGCTTAGGAGTTTCCTTTTTCTGCAGTAAGAGAAAAATAATAAAAATACAGTCAGAAACAGAAGTTTGGCTGTAAATGTGAAGATCTGAGAACTGTGGTAGGACAAGATTTGTAGATGGGGGTTGTAACTTAATTGGACTCTGTGGTATCAATGGAAAACACAGTTAAGTTTTTAGTCCCACAATAATTCCCCTGTAAACGATGTGCTCTTTTTATATTTCTGTACTCAGCCCATTAGCGTGTCAACACTTGGAAAATGGCATTGCTTACATTATAGGAGCTTTGGAAAGTTGTCATGTTGAGGAAGAGTCGGCTTGTCTTAACCAGTCCAGTGCCAAGTGATCCAAAGGTTTGAAAACAGGGGGTTTTATAGAGGGAACAGGGAGCAGGGCTACAGAACTCGGCCAGTTGGGTTAGGGATTGGAAAATGGAGCAACCAGGGGAAGGATCGAAATCAGACCAAGGAACTGGGGCGGAAAGGAGGAGGGAGGGAAAGAACCAAGGGGGTACACTCAATGACCCTGGTACTGATAAGCTTGATGTGGGGAACACGCCTTATCTCCATGGGAGAGAGCATCTCCTGAGGTTTCTTCCCCGGGGCGCTTACCACAGCCCTGCAGCCTGGGGCTGCTTTCCCTCCAGGGGAGTGGCTGTGTCACTGGCTGGCCTGCCTGCCCCTACAGGAAAATACTCTACTGGGATTAATTCCCTGACTATTCGTTTCATGGAGCTTGGAGTTTGGCTTCAGGGCACATTGCCGGGGAGGTTTTTGCTGGGGCCAGGTCTGCCAGCACTGCTGTGTGCAGCGCTCCTGACCCCACGGAGAGCCCCTTGCGCAAAGGGAGTCTCGAGTGGCGCGGAGGTTTGTGGCCCAGAGCGTGGCTCGAGGACCCGAGTGCAAGTTCTGGGCTCTGGCTGTGTCTCAGTGAATGTGCTGCCGTTCCAGACCCTGATCCTGCAGCGCAGAGTCCATAGGAACACACATGCTCTTGAATACAGCGCACTGAACACTAACTTAGGGGAATTTCGTAAGCCAACTTTATGGATATAGCATGTTATAGGCATGCTTTACAAAAAGTAAGAAAGCATAGTTAGAGATTTGCTGATTTGTTTTGGGCTTTTTAAAGAATGGTTACTGAAGATGTTACTGTTTTGAGACATTTGCTTAATAGAGAGAAGAAAGAATGAAATAGGAGTGTTCAGTAAAGCCAACACCCTCTGAAGCTGAAAGCATTAGCAGTACACAAGTCCTTAAATGTCAACAGTGTTTAAAGGAAGGAAAAAAGTTAAATTTGAGTGTTTCCCCTTCCCAAAGAGGAGTTACGGATCCAAATAGAAAAGTGATTTCCTGATATTTCCTGTGGAGTTCTAATGAAGCAAAGAATGAAATCAAAGGAAAATGGAAAACACAGGCTACTTCTGATGCTTGGTCCATATCTCTAAATTCAGATGATTAAACAGAACCTGTCAAAGATTCAATTTTAATTACCTGCTTCTGATCATGGGCTACAGAAACAAGGAACTGAAAGTGATGCGTAGTGTGACCCTGTACATTGGTGTTCAAGCTCTTAACCTCTGTGACCATGGATATTTCCCTTTTCTGTCCTGCTGTCTGCTGTTCTGTCCCTCTCACTGCCTGTCAGAGACAGGAGGGCAGGAGCAGAGTGAACAACCAGCTCTGCTCATGGCACTGGGAGGGAGCTGGGGTGTAGGGAAAATACCCAAAGGAAATCTGATCTCAAGGTGGGACCTGTCTGTGGTATCCAGGAGCGAGTGAAGTCATGGCATGTGTTCAGCACTGGGGAAGAGCCCGAGGGCTGCAGAGAGGCTGCTCTGCTCAGCCTGGAACCAGAGTTGTGTCACAGACGGGCTTCTCTGAGCTGCTCTGCTGTGGGGAACACTTTGCATTGCAGGACATAGGATCACCTCATACCTGTGCCAGAATCCTGATGGTCATGAAACTGCCAGCAATGAAAAATATCTCTTCTATAACTCCTGTGCAGCTACTATGTTCCAATTTTTATTATTATTATTATTTATTTTAAGGAAAGGGTCACCTTAAACTTGACGAACTTTCACAGCCTGAACAAGCAGGGGGACTGTGTGGAGAGCAGTGTCTCTGGGGATGTACTTTTCAGTGAGTAAGTTCACTTGAGGCAGGAGTCTTAGGCAGATTTGATTGCATTTACTAATACAAAATCTGTCAACAGTAAAGACACCTTCACTGTTTAATCTTCCACTAGAGGGAAAAAAAAAAAGAAAATCAAAATACTTTTTTCTTTCCCAGAATAGCTATCTGGCAGAAAACTTGAAAACTGTGAATCCCCTTTCTTGATACCGAGTCACTTTGTTGATGAACAGTGCTCCCAGCAAAAACTGGGAATGATACCAGACAAAGGATGCCCAGCATCATTATCTGCATTATATATCAATAGTTGTGCTTCCCTGCTTATGAAGTGTATAACCTTGTGTGTCCTTAAAGTGTAAAAACAAAATACGCACCACCCTAAGGACACCTGGGACTGCACTTCTCAGAAGTCAAGAGAAAGAAAAAGATTTTATTAAAATATTATGAATTATTGTTAACATATATTTACATAATTTAATTCATCTCAGAAAACATCTAAAAGAATGAAATTTTATACATGTACGGTCATGAAGCCATCCTTTAATGTCATCATTTTATTCTACAACCCATCAGTACACTAGATCCATATTTGAGGGGATTTACTTATTTTATATAATAATGAGACAATTTATGGGGCTGTTATCCCTTAGATGGGATACTTGCCTGGCTGTCTTACCCTAATCCTGAACTGGAAAGACAGCGTCTCTCAAAGATCCTGGTTTTTTGAGTGAACAGTTTAAAATGCTACAGCTTGTGGGCTAAGCAAAGTGGGTCAACGGTGTTACTTGAAAATTATTGCAGGTAGTAACTGACATTTAAGGCTTTGCTATTTCTATTACAAGGTTTCCTTCTTTTCTTGGGAGTGCTTAACTTGTAATTAATTTTATTAGGTTGAGTGTCATTAGGAAAGAAAATTCAAGCATCTTTAGCTTCTTGTATGTAGAAGAAATTTCTGTTAAAGGCCTTGTCTTTCAAATCTGTTCCTTTTTAGTCTGACAGTTTTGTAGTATTTTTGCAATTAACGGTTACCAATTCAATGAGGACTTCTGGCATTCTTGCTCAATTGCTCACACAATCACAGTTTTAAATAGAAATCTGCTAAGAATCTGATTATACTGACAGAAGTGAAGAGGGAAACAAGGCTGAAGAAAGCAATGCGGTGTTAATAGTGTCTTCTATAAAAATGAATTTATTGCAGGACCCATTATTAGAAGTAAATCTCAGTGAATGCTAGGGCATTCAGAAGGCAGAGAGACACCATTAGGGACACCAGCCTTGTGTGTGCTGTGTACAAGTGATGAGGCTTCTGGTAAAATGCCTGCATTTAATCACAGAATAATCTTACTTGCAAAACCACGTGTATAAACAAAATCTTCTGTTTCAGAGCAAAAATAGGGCTAATTGTGCGGCTGCCAAACAAATCTGCTTGACAGCATGTCCATTAAAAGGGCATTATGCTGGTGAGGAAATGCACTGAGGGATGCTGGAAATTGTTTGTCAGGAAGCTGCGCACTGTTGGGGTGACCTGTGAACCACAGGTGCATTGTTTCCATTTCTTGTGGTTTTAATCCCTGCGTTTGGAAATCCAGGAGCTCGTGCATTTCCTGACCGTATCTGCTGCTCTGCTCTCTCTATTTCCCCCTCTGTCAGCAGTTGGCTACCAGACAAGCTTTAGATGAATAGCATTCACCTTACTTCAGAGTTGTTTTATGATGCTGGTTAGATGAAATAGTTCCAGCAGATACTCTCAATAAGCAAAGGCCTGTCCTCTCTGCAGTTCATTGAACCCATATGGATGAGAACAGCTGCAAAGATGGGTTTGCTACCTGAGGCCAATGTTTGTGTTGCCAACCGCGACTCCAGCTTGCTGACCCTTGTATAATTCATTGCAGTTGAGGAAATGTTGCTCACACTATTCCATTTTGTGATGAATGGCATTACTTAAAACTGATAGTCTTGTAAAGCAGTGGTGACTTCCCATGTCTGACAGATGTGAACAAAGAATACAGTCAATAAATATTGCCATGTTCTAAAGGAAGATTCACTGCTCACAGTTGAGGGGGAGGAATTTCAGTGCAAAGAGAAAACAGGTAGAAGAGAGGCTGGTATAAAATTACAATTTAGAGGTTATGCTTAAGGATGGATCTTCGTGGGGATTCGTGCATTGCAGGTCTCTGAATCATCCAGGTGTGGTGTTGCAGGCGCATATTTCAATCTAGTGTCGTGCAACAGTTACCGCTTCACTGACCTTCTTACAGGAGCCAGGCAAAGCATTTCAGTGACCTTGCTGAGCTTAGACTTCATGGAATTTGCCCAGAAAAGGAAGGATGCCTCAGCAAGACCATATCTGGATAATAACATTTTCTACTCAGTACTATTGCTTTGGGGAATGTTTTTCATCCAGACATTTTGGTGCATTCTTACCAATTTTTTTTTCAAAGCTGAGGTTGGGTGTTTTCTTGTTCGTGTGAAAGAGCCCCTGGCCTCCTAACCAGTGTCTCTGAACTCTGTGAGAAATCCCTGTAGGCTTTGCTGTTGGCCTCTGCAGGCAGCAGCCCTAGGCTCTGAGGAGACAGAGATTAGAGCCAGCTGATTGTATCGGTGGTAGGAACAAAAAGGCAGATTCTGTGAAAGGTCAGGAATATCCATGGGTAGCCATTAAGAAAAGGGAAAGAGGAACTGAGAAGAGAGACATACAAGTGTTTTAGCAGGTTTCTGTGAGAGCCTGGGGCAGAAGTAACGGTGTGAGAGATGAGGATGGAGCCTGGGGAGGTGGAGTTTAGCAGATCTCTGGGCGGTTTGGAGGTACTGCAAGGGCAGCAGGACATGGGTTTCAATGAGGAAACAAACTGATGTGAGTGGTGGAAATGATGAGAAGGGAGAAGATTCCTTTAACGTGAGCCTTTCTTTCACAGAGCTGGTGTCCCTATGCTTTTAAGGTATATTAGCAAAAATATCATTGATCACATACATATATGTAAAAATATATAGGGCACAAAATCACCTGCTATTTGCCCACGTTCACTTTGTGATAAGTGTGCAATTGTTTCACTGTCTTCTGCTTAATTTCTTGCCACTTCGTGGAATATGAAGATAAATGAGGTAGTGTTTCTATAGAATGTCATGGACTGCCCAATTCAAAGTCCTTTTGAAGTTGAAGTATGGATTAGTATTTGTTTCCTGTTCTTTTGTGGTGTTAATGATGCATCAACTGCAATACAGTGGATATTTCCCTAGAAATGCTTCATATCATTAAACTGTAACTTTTATTCATGAGGGAAAATAATTTTTCTCCAAGGTCCCCGTTCAAAAAAAACCAAAAATCTTTGCTAAAAGTCTATTAAGAAGGTGCCTGAAGTTAAGTCCATGGAGTCAAATAAAAGAAGCATAAGTATCTATACAGGCAGTGGTTGAAATAAGACAGAACATTTTTTCATCCTCAGTCGCTCAAGCTTGCTACAGAAATCAGACCACAAAAGTGTGCGCAATCATGTTAGAAATGAGTGCAGCTCATCCTGCCTGCGATAGAGGGAAAGGCCAAGGGCTGTCAGCCACGGGCTGAGCAGCGCAGTGTGATCCCCTCACCCAGCTCCGAGGCTGCGCTGCTCCTCAGCCTGGCCACGCCAGCAGGGATGCTCCGAAAGCTGCAGGTCCAACTGAAGCAGCCCCGACAAGGTAGATCAGATCTTTGCGGGCACAAAAGGTGTGTTTGCAGTTAGGTTGAGAAAAGGATGTTGCTTTGCTTTGTTGTCACTAATGTTACGTCTACTGAAATCAAAGCTGCAGCGCTGAAACGCAGTCCTGGTGATTTCTGCAGTTCTCTCTTGTTTCTCTACATTGTGGTGTGTAGTCACAAGGGGCTGAATTAGAGATGTTGAAGCAGCTTTTCTGGGCTTAACTTAGCAATTTAGCTGCTTTAAAAGACTTCCCAATTAAAATGCAAGTGAATAAGCCACAATAAAAAGGTAAGATCATGTGAAACGAAATTGATATTCATTTGGACAGTAGCACTTCTTTTAAATTTATTGTATAGATCCGCACACCTTGAGTTTTCAGACTGGCAAAGCAACGGTTGTCTTTTATGTTGCATGTGAACCAGACAACACAGTAGAAGGAGAAACTTTATTATTATTATTACTGTCTTGGGGTTTCCCCGTTGTTTGTGGCAAAGGAACACGAGGCTGAGGACTCCTGAGCTGACCTGCAGGTGCTGTGCAGAGGTGCTCCCCAAGGATGCCCAGCTAGCAGTGGTGTGCCTCTGGATTTTCTTGCCTGTGTCACCACTTTGTTTGACTTCCCCAAGGTGACCTTTTCATTTTTCTTTGCTTTCTGGAACTGGCAGCCAAGCTGGAATTCCTGCACAATGAATCTGGAAGTAGTCTGGAAATCTTGGTCATTTTCCAGAGGGTGCGATGGGCATGGGGCTGAACAGAACTTCACCCACCTTTGGTACCCTCACTAAGAGAGTGAAACTGAGACACTGCAAACCCTTTCCTGTGGGCAGCTGAGCCCAGAGGAGGGAGAAAAGAGAATGCAGAGGTGACGAAGAGGAGTGAGTGGAAGGGGAAGAGTGAGGATGCCTGGGGAGGTGAATTGGTGGGACCAGGAGTTTCTCTGCTTATCTTCCTCCCTCCCCCCAAACAAGCTGAGGATCCTGCTGCCTTCACCTGCGGCCCAGGGTGAGGGAGTGGTAGAGGCCAGAGGTGCCTGGCTGAGTCGGGAGTGGTGTTTTCTCCCCGCTCTCGGGGTCAGGGGTACGTTGGGTTGCAGCATCAGCTGCTGCAGCTCCTCTGGTGGTGACAGGATGCCCGTGTTCGTGTTGGGAGCTTCAGGAGCTCGGGCAAGCTGCCAAACTGTCTTTGCAGAGACCGCGAGAAGGGGTGAAAGAAACCGAGCCGCTCCTCTTTATCTCTCTGCCAAAACGGAATGGGATTTCAGGAGACAAAGGAAGGGCGCTTCACCCCCTGCGGGGCTGCTTATCAAAGGCCTTCTACACACAATGGAGGTGTGAGAACTTTTCAGAAGAGAGGTCGCAGATGTCCTCTAAAACTGAAAGTATTGAGCAATCTAGATAGGAAAGTCATTTACCAGACTCTCTGGAAATATCATTATATGCGCTTGTGTGTATATCAGTGTGTACATAGGTGTGTACAAGTATCTCTGTACTTAAATATGATGTTCACAGATCGACTGATGTAACATCAAGGGTCACAGCTCCTCATCATGCATCCAGCTCCTCTAGACAGAAGCAACAGCAGAAATGGATGCGAAAACCAGACCAGCATAATGCCTTTAAGATAACTGAAAATCTTGTATTTATATCTTGCATTTTGCACTTCACTTCCTCTGTCTGTTTTGTCTTTTATCATTTTGTCATGTCTCTATTCAGATGCCGAAGTCCTTAGGGAAGGCTGCATTTTCTTGGCAGCGTGACACAGTGCACTTTTGAAAGTTAATGACTACTATGAGAAATAAATATTCAGTGAAATGGCATTTTCATGATTGAAGCCTCTGTTACCAATGATACCCATCACCAAACAGAAAGAAGTCCTAGGATTCTGGGTGTGCCTTCACAAGCCTTAGAAATGCACCCCCAGAACCTGTGGGGAGGACCTTACTCTGTGAGGTGATCAGTTCCTTAGAAAATAAAAGGCGGGGACTCTTCAGGGACACACCTCTGGTGTCTGTGTGTGCACAGACCTGACACCTCAACTGAGTCTTTGGCCCTCACCGATATCTTACAAATGTCTCTGTATTTGACTTGTTTCACATATTGAAGTGCATTTAAAGTGTAATATTCATAATTTGGGAACTGTATTCAGTAACGTGGTTATTCCTGGTACGTGATACTGCAACGTAGGAGATCAAGTACAGACACTGATTTTACTACATGATAACAGATATAGACCAATTGATTGATACGTTGCAAAGCAATACAGTTGCACAGTTCTGTGGAACAAAACATGAACTGGGGCAGTGTCTCTGGTAGCACTGTATCTAACACCAGCAAATGCAGGAATCTGTCAGGAGCCATAAGAAACAATTTTCACTTGGAAATATAAAATTATACCTGACACCTAGCAGAGGTGTCACTGAAGCTCGAGCTGAGCAAAGGAATGCCCTTAAATATAAAATAATAAAACTTCTAATTCATTTGAAGTACAATCTTTTTGAGTGGACCTATAAAATGACTTATCATCTTGCTGTCAGTGCTGATAGAATATCTATGTAAATGGCCATGGATCACTGAGTGCCATTTATAACCATTCTTAGATCACTATTCACTGGCTTTTAGGGTTTATTTTTTGGTGAATCTTAAAAACAGCAGGAAGAGAAACAGTCCCTACAGACAATTACTAGATCATCTGCTATTCCTGGGATGGAAACAACTTTCAATGTTACACACTGATACTTTCTGGCCTTGTTGATTATTTGTTGAATTGGTTGAAATGGCAATTTTTGTCATAACCTTTCTAATATGTTGGCTGTTTACACAGACAAGAGAAAAATGTTTCCATTTTTTCCAGCAGTGAGATTTCAGGTCTAATCTGTAAGTGGACGGGGTAATAAATACTAACTTGTGATGGTGATGCTGTGACTGTGACCCCGACACTCGCAGAGCTTCTTTGGATGTGACTTTCTCCCACAATGGGTAGCAGAGTCGCTTTTTTGTTTGGCTCGTAACAGAGCTCTGAAATGAGGTCCCCCAGTTAGTGGGGGGTGACAGACACCCCACCATATGCTCAGAAAGCAGCCTAAGCTGGACCGGGAGATGGCTGAATTATAACTCCCGTGGAATTCCAGGATGCTGCTTGGTGTCAGATGGGAGGAAGGCCAAGGAAAGGACTGCAAAAGGGGATTTGGAATACAAAGTGGACAAAGGAAAACCCCTTGACTCGTGTGAGAAGAAAAGAAAGAATGTAGAAAAGGCATATTTTGATGTGAAGAGTGAAAAAGTGGATAAGCAGTGTAAGTAAATGTCCAAAGCAGATTAATAATGATGACCATGAAAAATGATAAGGAATAAATACAGTGCATTGAAGTTAAAAAAGAAAATGAGGAGGGAGTGAATGGAAGGATAAAACTGAAAAGTGTGAAGATACAACATGCAGGAAGGTTACAAAGAAGAAAGGATACATTCAGCTTGTGGGTTAGAGGATTTGTGGTTGGGTTGGTTTCTTTCTACTGAAACTGTTCAATAAATTAATGAAAAGTTGATGGTGCACAAATGGCAATGGCCTGTCACAGATTGGCACAAAAGTTGCTCTGGCATACAGCCTCCTTAAGAGGCCTGATATGCAGTTTGTAGACAAACTGCTTCTGAGAAAAGTGTCCCTTCGTGGTTTTCCCAAGTGTTACAACAAAAACCTCATGCCTGCTCAAACTTGGGTTACTGAGACTCACGGATGCTCTGAAGTTCAAGTTGATTAATCATCTGGATCCTCCCTCAAGATGTAGGACATGGGCTGTACTTCGAAATCTATTCATATGTTTAATACTATCACTGTTTGAGATTGGCCTGTGCATAGAAGAATACCTACAAACAAATGAGAATTGGCAACAACAGAAATCAGGACTGAAGGTGACACAACTTGGCTGGTATGCAGAGAAATCATTAAGTAAATCATAACTTTTCAGGGGAGAAGTGGAACTGGTAATTGAAAAATGGTTCCCAGTGCAGATTCCGTTTGCGGTTTTCGAGAGTCAGAAATGTGGGCACATCTCCCCCGTGCTGAATATTGTTCAGGTTTGCTTTGCTTCTCATGCCCCTCTGCCCTGCCTTCACCAGGAGATGAAGTGCAGTTTTCCAAGAGCAGCTGTGTATAAATCTGAAAGAATGAATCTGGCAATTCAATTCATACCAGAGTTGCAAGGGGAGCTTTTGATTTCACATGTTAATCTCCAAAGCCAGGTACTGTCTCAAGGTAGTTTCAGTGCTAATCTCAGTGTCTTCCTGTTTTTGACATCAAATCAGTGTTTTCAATTTTCTGTCTGATAGAAACTGAAGGGATTTGAGAAATAAGCAGCTTCAACTTATTTTTAAAATATCAGTGAAAATCTCTCTGAGTATTTAGAGCCTCCGAAGACATCAAAATGACACATCTCAAGGCAAGTACAGTTAATCCCACAAGAGCAGAACTAGATTTGAAATCCCCTGCATTTGGCTATTGGACATTTAAATGTAGTAATTGGCTGAGCCGATGTTAAGCTTACTCAGACATCTTTATTCTTCCCAGACCGTGGGTTAGTCAACAGCATGATGTAATACTTACTAAAGCAGTATTGCCATTTCCTTGGTTATCTGGGCTTGTCCTAGAAACGTGCAGCCATAATTCTGTGTTCAGTTACTGTTTCCCAGGGTAGAAATGGTTACTATACATTGGAGAATGATTGGATTACACAAGGTGCCTGAGTTTTTCATATTTCAGTAGGAAGCCCAAGCCTTTCAGCACATGCACTTGCAGGATTTGGGAAGAACAACACGAGGTGAGTACCCCAAGGCTGTGCCCCAGGCCGCCGTGCTCCGGGTTCCCCCTGGCAGCTGTTGATCACTGCTTGTGTCTCTGTGAGGGCGGCAGCTGTTTGAGACGGGCTGTTCTCTCCTGGAATAGGGGCCACAGGAAACAGTTCCAGGAAACAGACAACTGGGACAGATGACAGCAACAGAGCAACTCAGAAATAAATGGTAAAATGAAGTGAGAACTGCCCTCACCTTCAGCAGCCCTGAACCCGGAGCTCAGTACGTACCACTGCATAAATCTTAGTCCAGGGTTAGAGATTAGGGGGCTAGAGTGGGGTCAGGCTTTCCAGAAGGTGTCAGCTGAGAAATGCGTAAGAATGGCACTGAGAGGAGCTGCCAAACTAGCCTGAGAACAGCGGGTGCGATATTGTCCTTGGCATTAGCTAATCCAGGCACGTGGCCACATTCCTGACGTAGGCTCCAGTCAAGAGTTAAGGACGAGATTGAGGTGGAAGCTTGAGAATGAAATGTCCTAATCATTAAGTAATTCTCAGAAGGAGCCACCAAAGAAAAGTGAGGGATGCTATCAGTGTTTCAGCCCTGTTAGTGTTAGTGTTATTCACTGCTTAGGGATGCCAGGAGCATCCTATAGCATAAGTCTCAGCCCAAGTTTCGCATTCCAGGAGAGACAGTGGAGTGGTGGAGTGCAGTAAGAGGGACAGGGCACCTGTCGGGAGGTGCGTGGCACCAGCATGGGCCTCAGGGAGTGGGATCCCCGCCACCTAAATAGCAGAGTTGCCTCTGCAAAACAAGAAACAAAAAAGTGCCTGTTCCAACCTGTGTTCTGTTCCGGGTGTTGAGAAGGCTGTGCCCAGTGTAGGGAGTTCCCAACCCATTTGTCATTAAAATGTAGGAACAGCCACATACATGGGTGTGCAAAGGATGGAATCATTGTGGTTTAACAGCAGCTAAGAGCTGAGAATAATCTAGGCAAGTGAGGTTGGGGGAAGGTATTGATCTTGTGTCATACAAGTGTAGGTAGAACATGTAAGCATTAAATAATGTTCCCAGAGCACTTTTCAGTGTGACCGGCTGAAAGAGGAAAGCACAACTCATTTAATGATCTGTAGAACACAGCGTCCCTGAGGTCAATAATGTGTACTTAACCTTTAGGTTTTCCATGTTGTCTGCTTGTCCAGTTGGTTTATGAAGTGTATGCTAACATGATTGGGGATTTAAGGCAGGGATAACTTGATCTCTCCAACACTCCCTGCTGTTGCATGTGGATGTTGGACAAATCCACTGTGAATTCTACTGAGCTTTCCCTGGCACTGCCTGCAGCGACTGCTGCTACTCAGTCACAGCCTTGTGCTCTGAATGCAGGCCAATAATGTTTATACCGGGAGCGCTAAGATTGCTATCTTAATCCAGTTTTACTTTGCCTCCAAAATTGAAAATGAAAATAACCTCTTCTAGCCTTCAGCTTTTATCAAGGGACTTGTGCTTTTGGTGGCACAAATAATGATTAATTTATTCTAAAGAAGAAATCTGATGAGAAATAAAGGCAGAACTTCAGTTGGCAGCAAGCATACCTCAGTTAAGAAGAGAGTAAAGATTTTACAAAGTAATCCTTATTAGACACTAAAGTCTAATGCCACAAGGAGAGTAAATGCCACAGTTCTGTAGAATTTTACTTCTCTGGGAAAGCCTTAGATCATTCTTACAGGAGAGCCACAGTTCAAATATTGAGCTGGCAGTCAACAGACCGTGAGTTCTCTTTCCAGCTCTGCAAAAAGGTTCTGTGTGTGTGGCAAAAACTCAGCCTGTGATTCAGCAGAGCACTGAAGGATGTGCCTTCACTTAAGCAGCTGGCATCCTTCCATCCATTTGCATAGAATTACTGTATTGTTTGGGAAATGCCAGAGTTCTTGGCTGGCTGAGGGCTCATCACTGACGTGGAACTACATATTTCACATGCGCACTTGCTTCTGAAGTAAACTAAAGAGGGAAATTTTGTATTTCCAGCAAAATGTCTTATCTCCCCAGCTCAAAATGGTGGGACAGAACGGGAAGTAATGACAAGGTTATCGAAATTCATCCTGATATCAAAAATATTCCATACAAGCATTGTGCTCCCCTCATTTCTTAACCAGAGCATTGTCTCCCTGGATTGCTTTCTGAGAGGTTTGAATAAAAGTAATTAAAATTTTAAGGATAGATCAGAACACAGATCAAATTAGTATGATCTCATTTTTCTATTCATTTTCCTTTTCATTTTCTTTATATTTGCAAGTCATCTAATATTTATGTTTATTAGTAACTGACTATTAGATATTTTTTCCAACAAAATCTGCAGTGTAATCTGAGCATTTGATAACTTGTTGGAAATGAGGTTATGATCATATGAAAACTTTTGCCTGAAGCAATGACTGTTTCCATATGAGTACTTCCATCAATTTATTCTTGGACAGAAACATATGAAGGATAGATCTGCAAAGTTGCATTGTATGTACATGATGCTGAGCCTTTCAGGGGGATTTCTCTCACAGGAAGACAATACTTTCCCTCAGTGACCTTTCCCCCTCCAAGTAATCTGTCACTGTATAATTAAATGAGAAAGTAAATAATGTTATTATTTCTGAGCATGGACACAGTGCACACAGTAACAAATCGGATTCAGAGAGTAGCTGATGAGGGGATTTGTGGAGATCCTTGATTCAAAGTTTTAAGTGCAGTACAACCAGATACCTACTCTAAATTGGCTGCCACTGTAATTAAAAGTATAAATGTTTCAAGCTGAATACATCCTATTAGTAAGATTTTAGGAAACAAAAATTTAATTTATTCACATTCGATATGGTCTGTAAATGCCACCATTATATGCTTTCCTCTGGCCTTTGATTAGCTATGGATTAATAAAACTTTTATACCTTCTTTGTCAGCCTCATTTTGAACTCTGTTTTTGCATACTGTTACTATTAAATAAATGAATTAGTGTCCAGAAATGTGTCATGCATATTACCTAGCAGCAGGAAGCATAATACAGTGGTCAGCTCCCCAGGAGCATTATAAATCCTGACACGCTCGGTAACCTGCTCATGCGGACCTATTAAAAGCTTGATGATTTAGTGAAGCAGTATTTGTGCTTAACAATGGAATTTTAGTTAATTCAAAACAAAGTAAATCATTTCCAATTACAGTATTTGAATATTCACAGTAGCTACATAAGGATGTGCAATGCTGCCGAGAAAAAAAAGAAAAGGCATTATAAAGGTTGCCTGGAGTTTAGCGTTTCGAGTGGTGGTGGTAGCTCAGCATCCAATGAACAGTTCTGTTTGTAAAACATTTAGTTGACAGAGCTGCTTCACTGGAGAGATTACGAAGCTATAGTTTGGAATGGGCAAAACTTTCCAGAGACTGTGAAGACGTCAGTGACCAGAAAGGCGGCTGAAGGTGAGGCAGCAGCAGGAACAGGAGAGCCCCCAGCCGGGGGAGTGTTCAGATGGGGCAGGGCTGTCAGCAGAGATTGGGGATCGGTTTGAGGACACGTTTTGTGTCTGTGCCTACACAAGTCTCAGCAGGGCTTGCGGGGAGGTAACGCTGCAGCTCCTGGGCGAAATGGGTGACAGCATCTGCCAAATTGTCCTGGGACTCTGTTGCAGGAAGAGGAGGGATTGATGGGAAAGGTCAAATTCCATGAAATGTCCCGGCAGCTTCTGTCACGTGTGGCCAATGTGCTGAGTGTATATGTGGTTACCCACAGATGCACACCGTGTTATTTATAGTGCGTGGAAGATTAGGCTGCTGCTTTTGAAAACAGGTCCATGTTTTCCAAATCTGTGTTTTCAACCCAGATTTAGAGTTGTGACTATGCTTTAAAATGTTGATATGCTTCAAGAAAGACACTGGTTTATGAAAACGTAATTTCTTAAGGAGAATATAGCCAAATAAAGATCGTATGAAAGCACAGAACTGCATGAAGAGGATTTATTAACTCTGCCTCTGCTCAGCTGACTTGCACTGTATGGTGCAGACAGAGGTGGGGGAATATGTGAAGTGCCAAACTCCAGGCAGATTTCATATCTTAATTTATTCTCATTACTTTCAAAAAATTTATTCTGACGACGTTTTCCTTTATGAGTGACATTTGCTATCTTCAGATACAGTTATATAAACCTGTTGCCGTTAATTGGGATTACATTATTCCTACAAGTGTCTCTCTGACTCTTGCAATTTTCAGGCCTCGATTCCATTAATAATCTTAAAAATATCAGTATTTGCTCCTTGTGGCTTATTGGTCTCAGCATAATGACTTCTATTTGAAGATGATGGCAGTCATGTGCTATCACCTACTTATTAAAAAGTCCTGAGGGGAGAGGCTCGGCAATAGATTCATCATTAAAACCAATGTGTTCCTACTGAAGTCTGAAATGCAGAGTATCACCCAGTATCCTCAGAAGCTTTCTTTGTTCATTTTGGCTGTTCCAGTACCGGATACAGCCAGGTGCTGCAGGGCAAACTAACAATCCTAGAGCTGCAGAAATAGATCCGCGGAAGATGATGATGATGCACGATTTAGAGGAATAAACCAGGACAATAAGGCATGACCAGAGGGATGTAATAGATTATAAAAATTGAGGTGATGATCACTCCTTTAAAAACCTGTTTATATGCCATGGACAAGTTCTGTGCAGGTTCCTGCTGTGCTGTCGGTGCCTCAAAGATAAGGACTGGCACCTGATGCTCAGGGTGCTCAAGGAGCTGCTGATTGCGTTTGCAAGTAATTGCCAGCATTTGTGAAAATTGCTGTGGGGGTGTGACCTCACAGGCATTCAGAGGAGTAAGGTGGTCTTAATTAGCATTCAAAACAAATTCCAGAAGGTCTATAAAAGTCTTTTTCCTTTATTCTTGCCACCCATTTTAGGTCTGTTTTTTTATTTTAACTTTTCTCTACCCTGAAGCCACCCACTTAAGCAGCGCGATGACTTGGAAGGGTCTCTGTTTAGAGATGGCGATAAGGAGAGGGCACTGACGTGTAATCACTTTTATGGGACACGCCTGGTGGGAGATTCCCTGGCAGGTGAGGGTCTGGAGGCAGCTCGGAGTCAAGGGCTGCCAAGAGGAGCTCGCCAGCCCCCTCGGAGCCGCAGAGGAAGGGAGGAGAGCATCCTCGGCTCCGGGGGAAGCACTTAACAACTAGCAGGGAATATTTGCATGGACACGGTCCTCGTGGCCAAGGAGACATTTCTTTAGTGAGAACTTTGAGACCTTGGTCCGAGGTAGAGGGTGAGTAACTTTGTTTTTAAATTAAGACTGAAACTCTCGTGTGTATCTGAGACTGAGCCTATGCCTGGGTGGTCATTAAGCAATTGTCAGGGACCATGTTGTGCTCAGAGTCATCTAAAATCTGCTGCAAGAAATTCGGAGAGCTCCTGGAATGTTTATGAAGTAACTGTCTTTTATTCCTTGATGCATGTGGCCTGTAATGCTGTATGCTTCCTGCAGTGCACTCTCGTTTCTTCTGATTACAAGCCACAGACCATAAGGAAAAGGGAGCCAATATTGGTGTGATGAGGGGAAATCTTTGTTGTGACTCTAACAAGAATTGCTTATTATGTGTAGCTCTATTTTTCCTTTTTAAGTGTTATATTTATGGACCAGTCTTAATCAGTTCTCAGCATTCACAATCAGAAACATAAGTTGATGTGAACGTTAAAATTCAAATAAGTTTTAGAGCTTCTGTTGAGGCTTGTTTGCTCCTTCAAAACAGGAAATTAACTGGCCTGAAAGCTGCTGGAGAATATGCAAGATGTTTTGCAGGAATATGTATGATCCTTTTTTCTTTTAATGAAACTTTACTAACATATGACTGAAGGAAACAAACACAAACAGGTTCACCCTGGCCAAATGCATTAAATCAAATATAGCAAGTGTGCTCATTATCCACTCGTTGTTTCAGAGTTGCTTTTGATTGCCTAAGAAATTGCACAAATTAGGAAATCCGTCAGTTGGTGCAAAACATGAATAACACATATAAATAAGAATACAGAATGTATTTCAATCCCTTAATATCTTTCTCTTGCGAGAGCAAAGCTAAAAGGTCTTGCTATACAGATGAAACAAAGTAAATTGCAGTTTAGTTAAAATACAGTTGATGTGGTCAGGGTATATAGATTTTGGAGCCCAAGTTCAGTGATAAAGTTCGATGACAAAGGCTCTTAGGGTTTCTAACTACTAAAGCAACAACTGTGTCTCTACATAGTACCTGTTATTAAGCCAATGTTAAGTTTGTTCTACTGAACTGAATTTTTAAAGAATATTGATGACAGGGCTTCGCACTAGCAGTGTTTATTCTGGACTACGTATCATGCATCCACACCCCTCCAGGCATATGCAGGATCTTTCCATAGAAAGCACAGAACTAAGAGCAGGAATCTGGTCTAAAAATCATCTCGTATAGTCTGACAACTTTGACAGAACTGTGGAGATGGAGATCCTCCCAAAATGCCAGTGCAGAGATCCAGCCCTGGTGATTGTAGAGATAGGACTCTGAAATTAAATAGATTCCTATCCTCTAAACTTTTACAAGTGTTCTTTTTATAGGTATGTACAAGCTAAAATCTTCCAAAGTCTCATAAGCTAATAAGCTGTCCTATCTGCAGGGTTCTATCTGTCAGATCCTTGTGCACTCTGAAGTTCTTGTCCAGCTCATTCGTCAAACAGGTCTTTCCATGGCTGAACGATCTGGGCACACCTTTCACTTCTCAAAAACAGGAAATGTGCTGTATCTTCAGCAGGAATTGACTTCAGAAACTCTGGAAGTCTCCCAGTGTTCATAGTCATATGATAGATCTTTCAATAGGATACGAAGGGACAAATTAGAATTTATTTGTAAAACTAGCTAATGAGTTGTTTATATATGTTAACGAAGCTAACTTCTGCTTTGCATTTGGTTAAACCCAGTGATGCACATTTCTACACCCACCTGTGGAATTTTTATCTCTGACTCGTGTTTAAGAAAATGGGAGCTGTCCAGACTTAGTGCACTCCAAACTGGCTTTGTTTCAATCCATTTTCACTGAATATATAGACATAATTTTTTTCTTCTTCGTACCTTATGTCTATCTAGGTATGTCTTTGTGCATGTGGATGAGCGGTTTGTTCCCAACAGTATAAGAAACATCTGTAAAAAGGCCATACTTCACTGACAGTGGCACCGTGCCAGGAATATGCCCCAACTCCTGCTCTCAAGGACATGAGTTTGTGCCTCTGCTCAGACACAGTGCGCAGGGAAGAAAAATGTAACCCCAGTTTAATGCATATTTACAAGATCCCTGCTCTCTCTGGTGTGGTGTAATGAGTACCCAATGTGCAGTTTGTATCACTGTTAAAGGAGCACTGGTGGAAGCACCAAAGGAAACCAACATGCTAAAATATTGTTATCTATCCCACAGGGTGCTGTTCTTCAAGGGCTTGGTGATTAGAGGTTTTGTTTTCATGCAGCAAACGTTACTTATTCACATAAAAGTCCTGCGGAGAGACTGAGGGACTTGCACAGGCTGTGTTTGCTCAGGAGATGGGGCTGGGGCAGGCTTGTGTCCTCCATGAAGAGAGCCATCACTGAAGAGCATTGGGAGCCTCTCCAGGCTTTGTACCATGGCTCTGCTTTTGATCATGTGCATAAAGAGGTGTTCTGCAGAGTGGTTGACTTAATTCAGTCCATTTGATTGATAATTAGAACTGACAAATATCAGATCAGTGCAAATCAGGAGGATAAAAACATCTGGGACTTGGTTTGCGTGAATCCCCTCGGTGGTAACCACAGCAGATGTACAAAACAGAGTTCACAGTTGGTTTCTTAGTTAGCCCGTGTTGGCTTTCAGTGCCTTTCCACGGTGGAACGTGGGCTGAGCAGTGATGCAGGGGGTGGAGTGAGGTCAGGCACAGGGCTGGGTGCAATCCCTGCAGCTTTCTTGGCTGGCTTCTGCTCCTCTCCAGAACAGGACAAATGCTTTTCTAAAGTTTGAAGGGCCCCGAAGAGATGCTCTTGGATTTGTTGTTGCTCGGTTTTTTAACCTCAAGCAGGTAATCAAAGAAACAAAAAATTAACCTTTTAGAAGAAAACATTTGATATGAAGTTGCAGGCATTTTGCGAGACAGAAATTCAAATTGCAATGAACAGAAACTTGTTTTCACTGTTGAATTTGTTTCCTTAAATCCTCTTTTGTCAGGTGTGTTCCATTTCATACAGTGAAGAGAACTGAAAAAAAATGGTACGTGGGTTTTTTGTAGGGTTTTTTTCCTCCTTCTTCCCTCTTCCCTTTTTATTCTTTGAAAGTGTAATATCTCTGCAGTTAGGAAAATGGACTGCTGTCAGCAGATAATTTATCAGATGGTGAAGAAAATCCTGAAGTGTTTGAAGATAGTGGTTAAATTTCTTCCATTTCAAAATATTTTGAAAGGCTTCAACTGGGAAAAGGGAGTGGGGGAAATGGGAGGAAAAGAAGTTGCATACATACTTTTATGTTTAGGTACAAGATTGAGATGAGAGATGTGGTAAAGCTTGGTACAAAATAAAAAGAGGAAAATCTTTAAATAAACTCAGAATAGGCAATAATTTAAAACAAACTGAAATATAAATACTTTTTATAGGGAAAAATAATCTGAGTACTTTTTGATGTTTTGTCCTTAGAGTCTGCTTTTTCAGTAGAAGGAGTTTTTACTTTCCCCTTTTTGGTAACAGATTGATGCAATCTCTTTTTGAGTTAGGAATGAACACTATTTACATTTGCTGCTTGAACTGAGATTGAGGAAATCTAAATGACCTGGTGATGATGTCAGTGGCAGCCCAGCAGAGCTAAGAACAGATCCCTGATCTGCATCCTGGGTTTGTTCTATTCCTACCTTGTGTTCCTTGGGAAGAAGTTTGTCATGGTCGCAGCTGGTAAATCCCAGTCACGCCCTTTCTCTGCACGGCCGGGGTGCCAGGCTGGGAGTGTGACAGAGACACTCCGTGCGGTGGGACAGCATTTGTCCCCTCCCAGGGATGTGCCAGCCTGCCTGTCCTGAGCATCTCTCCTTGGTTTGAGCCAACGCTCTGCATCCTCTGGGGTGACCCTAAAGAGCTTCAGGTGTACCTGGTGAATCTGGGTATCTGTCAGGAAATCCAGAGTGATTTTCAGAGGGCAACTGTACTTTTAGGATGGTCAGTATCAGCAACGGATGGAGCTGTGTAAGAATGCCAAATCTTTGATTCCAGAGCTATTTCAAATTTTGTTCAACTTCTAATTTCAGGGCATTTTTTTTTGTTTAGACATTCCCTCTGCCTGTTTGGCAGGCTTGGCTTGCTTTTTTTTTATTCTTGTGCCTTCTTAAATGTTTGGAAATAATCTTTGTTTAGGTGTAACTGCAGCTCTCCTTATATATATAAATTTTCCTTTGGTATAGCTTATTAATAAATGCCTTTTGTCACCTTTTGAAACCAAAACCTAAGTTAAGGAAATTTTTCTCACTTAAGCTGGAGAAAGTAAGAACACTGTTCTTGTGTCAATTGCTGGAGTGTAAAAATCATTAATAGGAATGAAATTCTGAGAGACAATGTCCTCAGTTTTATCACTCATATAAAATCATGCTATCTATTAAAAGTGTAAATTTGTGTCTTGCAGACTTAAAACTGCTGGATACTGCAACAAAAATCATGTGTGTGTTGGTTTTTATTATTAACTCTAGCTTTGAATTAGAATTCCCTATATTACAGCTTGGAGCTAAACTCTGTTTACAAAACAGTATTTACACTTGAGTAATTTTGCAGATCAAACTAATTAAATCAATTAAACTGGTGATTAACCAAATGAAGGCTGATTGCAAAAATTAGTGGGTTTATTTTGGAGGACTGGAAGTAAGCTAATTACTACAGTGATTACTTGAACCTGGAGTACTCTAAATGTGGTATAAATTGAAACCTCATAGTGAATTAGACTGGGAATTCATTACAGTTTAAAGCACTGTTAATACTATTCAGGCTGCTACTCCTGTGCGAAAATTTCACTCAGTATTTTGTGTACTGATAAACAATCACTTACTCTGTGTCCTTTTAAATAACACCAAGCAATTTCACACAGTATTTTTTTCTCAGAGCCGAGTTGCAAGTCTGTTTTTATGAAAATGAAGTCTCTAAAACTGTCAATCATATTCCTACACTGTGCATGATGGGAAGTGTAGTCCAACTAAGTCTCCCTCCATCACCATGATACCAAGCGCTCTATTCTGGCTTCTCGTGGTCGCCACAGCATTTTTGGGGTTGATGTCTTACCCCGTGTTTGCCATCTCCAGCTGTTGGCTTGGTGCACAGAAGAAATGGGGTTTGGTTCTCTCGCCCTACTCATGACTTAACTGTTGGCACAGCACAAAATGCTTTGTCCTAATCCTAATTTGTTGCATTTCACGCTCACACTTGGAACTGTGGTGCTGTAGAAGGATTTTAGAAAATGGAACAGATCTGTGAGATTACTCGCTCATTTTGTTTGCCAGTGCAAGCTATTCCCTGTAGGATACTTCCCAGGCTATTTCATTCCTCCTTGCTTCGCCAATTAACAACGGAATATAAATGTCTACTAAAAATGACCTATATTATAGAGTTCCTTCAAGCACATCTCCTTGCAAGGGGGTTAATGAAATTGCACAGAATTAAAATAGAAAGACCTCAAAGAGCTGGAATATTATGTAGTTTGTGGTTATTGCCTATTATGCTTATGACTATTGTAAACATGCTTTGTTTTAGGCCTGTTTTGTAGGATCTTTCATTACATCCCTCATCTAAGGAGGGGTTCAGTTTCAGTCCTCGTTGCTCCAGTGAATCCAGATACTTGAAAGTTATGCTGTATGAGAGGCTTTTATTCTGTATGCTTTTGAAGGTTTGGATAATTTTCTCATGCACATGAACACAGGTCCCACTTGTTTAAAAACAAATTTCTGTAGACCAGAATGTGGCTCTCACTCCTTCATTTTGTTGTCCTCTAAGCTATGTCCCACTCTAAGCAAAGCCATATGTGGGCCTTTTGCAGCATTCCCTTCAGAAACTGTTTGCTGGGGATAAGGAAATAGCTACCTAAAACAAACAAAAAAAATAATTAAAAGTACAACAATTTCCCCCTGTAGTTGTTTCATTGGGAATTGTTCATTTTACTGCTGACATTGCTGGGTGCGTTTCATCAAGCGAACTTCAGACATAAAGAAAAGTATCTAAATCTAAAGGTGTTAGAAAAGGTAGAAGGTGCCAATGAAGCCATTTTGCTGGGCAAGTAACCTGAGCTGAGATTCCTTATGGGAATGGGTGAGAAAAAGGGGATGATCGGCCACGGGATGGGACGGGAAACTTGGGCCATTGAAAGGCTCAGCAAGAGCCAGGAGCGGTGGAAGGCTGGAGCTGGGCTGGGTCCGAGTCGCTGCGGCGTGAGAGAGCGGCAGGGGCTGCCCTGGGCGGGCACAGCGCCCCGGAGGAGGTTCCGCGTGTGAGGGCAGAGTCTGGCCCGGCACGGCAGCGCTGGGCCCCGGGCGCGAAGGGAGCGGCGGAGGGAGAAGGGAGCCCCTCGGGGAGCGGCGAAGGGAGAAGGGAGCCCCTCGGGGAGCGGCG